>JASVEL010011273.1:0-62165 GCA_032618575.1 Nicotiana noctiflora | reverse complement strand
GTAGTATATATATATTGGATCGGGCTGCACGCCGCAGCAGTATATATATTGGATCGGGCTGCACGCTGCAACAGTATATAAATATTGGATCGGGCTGCACGCCGCAGCAATATATAAATATTGGATCGGGCTGCACGCCGCAGCAGTATATAAATATTGGATCGGGCTACACGTCGCAATAGTATATATATATTGGATCAGGCTGCACGCCACAGCAGTATATATATTGGATCGGGCTGCACGCCGCAGCAGTATATATATATTGGATCAGGCTACATGCAGCAGCATTATACTTATTCAGATACTTATACCTTATAGACACATGTATACGTCTCCATATATTGAGATGGTTGTACACCGTTGTGGTGCGAGGGAGGATTTAGTTAGTGTGAGACCTTGATGAGATAAGTGTGGACTGGTGATCGGAGTACTTACTATAGTGATGACTTACCTGTGGGGGTTTGCCTTAGAATTGTTTAGTGATAGTACATGAGGGCTTATTTTCAGCTATTCTTTATTATTATTACTCACTAAGTTGAAAACAGGTTCTGCGGACGCCGAAAGCTACCTCGTAGTATCCGCAAAAAAAGTAGATAAGGATCAGCAGTTACAACAACTCAACTGCTCTCGGGCACCTGTGGATCTGCACAAGAGTGCAGGGGAGTTGAGTTGAATTTTGGCGAAATCTGAACGGTAGGTGAGATTTTGATCTGGGAGTTAGAATGGAATTTTGACAATTACTGTAGCTTCGTTAGGTGATTTTGGATATGTCTGCAAATTTTCGGGTCATTCGGACTTTGTTTGGTCGGGTTTTTTATTGAATGTTGGTTTCAGAAGTTCTAGATGAAACTTAGGCTTGAATACGCTTTGATTTGATGATTTCCGTGATTAAAGACATGTTTTTATGATTGGAACAAGTTTGTATCGTGTTTTGGAGTAGGTTGGTGGTTTTCGTTGGGGTCCCGGAGGCCTCGGGATGAATCTGGGGGTCCAAACGGACCATTGTTGATGAAAGGAACCAGCAGATTTGCTGTCATAACAGCAGAGTAATTTTGTTCTCTGCGATCGCATGAGGAGCCATGCGATTGCATAGAATGATTGGTGAGGTAGTGGAATTATTCTCTGTGCTCGCATAGCTTAAGCTGCGATCGCATAGGAAAGGAAAGTGATGCACTGCGATCACGGGGCCTAGTACGCGATCGCATAGAGGTTCTTGAGGGCGTACAGATTTTTATACTACGCGATCGCATAGTATTGACTGCGATCGTATAGAGCATTTTGGAGCCCAGGAAGTTTAATTCACTGCGATCGCATAGTATTGATTGCGATCGCATAGTGATAGAGGCCTGTCAGTAATATTAAAAACCAGAACAGTGTATTCGCGACCCATATACCCAAAACCTCCATTTTTTAGTTCTTAGAGAGCATATTGACGGGAATTGAAGGGAATTTCACTAGGTAATCATTGGAAGTAAGTTTTGTCGCCTAATTACGCGATTTTATCGTACAATCTTCGATTATTTCGCTATTAATGGGAAGATTAATGGAGGATTTTTGCCCTAAGCCTTGGTTATGGAAAATCATTGATTTTAATGGGCATACGGAGTCCGATTTTGATAAACTTTTTATGCAATGACTCATGTTGAGATAAGGAACCCGAATATGTAACTTTTATAATTTTTCGAGAAGCGTACCTAAAGTCGAGTTTTGGCAACTTTGTAGTTTTTGGTGTAATTCGAGTCATTTCGATTGGGTAATGTCCCTTTGGCCTATTTTGATGTATTTATATTGATTTTGATCAGATTCTACACCTGTGGAGGCCGATTTTCATGGCAAGGGAATTGTGGACTAGTCGTCGAGCCGAGTCGAGGTGAGTAACAGGTATGGGTGATGACCAGCGGGTTCAAAACCCCGGTATATCACTTTGTGACGCTGTATTGAGGCGAGACACGTACTCTCTTGTGACTGCGGGGTCGAATGTGATTGGGGACTATGGCTTAGTTCGACATGTTGATACTATTCTGTGTTGTTGGCTATTATTGAGCCGGTGAACCTCCTACTTGAATGGTTGTGTACATCTTTGGGCTGTGAGACAGTTATTGGGATCCCGCAAGGATCGTTATTATTGCTTCTATGATATTGACATGCTATGTTGCTACCAGTCCTGAGCTATCACTGTCATAATGGTTTTCCAAACTCTGGAATTTCTGATATACTGATTTTTACTGAAAAATGATAAAAAGAGTTTTCAAATACTACTTTTGAGCCTTTGAGACTGCATTGCATTGTAGCTGACTGGTAGGGGATCGAGCTGCGTGCCACAGCGTATAATGATATTGTGCTTGGGCTGTAGGAGCCACTCCGGAGTCTGAACCCCCAGAGTGAGCACGGGTACCCAATTGGATCGGGCTACGCGCTGTTTGCGGTCATATTCAAGCATTGCATTGCATTTACCTATACCTGTTAGCTATTATGTTGTTAGCTGTTATGCTGTTAGCTGATATTGTTGGTTCGGACAATGTTCATGTTGATACTGTTGCAGGGTATTGTGTATAGCTTTACTTAGTATTATATTGGGTGTTTTTACCTTCGCTGCCTTACCTCTGCTTATTACCACTGAGTCTGGAAGTACTCATTTTACTCCCTGCACCTTGTGTGCAGATCCAGGTACATTGCAGTAGACTTGATTCTGTAGCTGCTTGGAGTTGCTTCTGTACAGTCGAGGTAGCTGCCAGCGTCCGCAGGACGTGACTCTCCAGCTTATCCTTATTTTTGTTTAGTCTATTCTGCACTTGTGCACAGTTGTATACTCTATCACACTTTATATATTCTGGTAGAGGCTCATGACTTGTGACTCCTGGTCTATTGGAAATTTGTAATGGTTTGGGATGTTTAATTCGGTGTTGGATAATTTTATTGTTATACTATCGTTGCTATGCCTAAAAGGGATTAATTGTAAGCTGATAGCTCCGTGTTTCTGTTGATTGGTCGGGCTAGCCTAGCAGTGTGCTGGGCGCCATCACGACCGGGTTTGGGGTCGTGATAAGTTGGTATCAGAGCCTAGGTTACTAGGCCTTATGAGTCTTGAGCCGATTGGTAGAGTCTTGTGGATTGGTACGGGGATGCCTGTACTTATCCTCGGGAGGCTGCAAACCTTTAGGAAACACTCCACATTTCTTGAACTATGTCATGCGATCTTGTTGTTTTGAGAATTGAACTTCTGTATTCTATTCTCTCGCAGATGGCAAGAACTCGAGCTTCAGGACGAGGTGGAAGACCATCATTGCCACCTGCTAGAGGCCGTGGGCGCGGCCATGGTCGAGGTAGAGGCAGGACAACTGAGGCAGTGCCGGCCGACCCGCCCATTGTACCTATTCAGGAGAAGCCCTCGGTGGTTGATGCTCCAGCAGCCCCAGCTCAGGCCCGGACGGTATCTACTGTCATTCTTGGTTTTCGGGGCTCTGGCCTAGATATTATCAGTATGTTCTGGATTGGCTCAGCTAGTATCAGCTATCGCTACAGCAGCGACATCCCAGACAGGGGGTGGTCAGCAGACCCCTACAGCTCGCACACCTGAGCAGGTGGTACAGGGACTTCAGACGCCAGAGGCGGTCCCAGCTCAGGCAGTTGCACCAGTTATTCCAGCTGCACCAGCTCCAGAGCATATGGTACTGGTTATGCCCGATGACGAGCAACGTCGTCTAAAGAGATTTGGTAGACTCCAGCCACCCCATTTCAGTGGTACTGAGGGCGAGAATGCCCAGGGTTTCTTGGATAAGTGCCAGAGGATGCTACGTACAGCTGGTATGCTTGAGTCCAGCGGGGTTTCATTTACTACTTTTCAGTTTACCGGTCCAGCGTTCGATTGGTGGGAGGAGTTTGAGAGGCGTAGGCCTGCGGGAGCAGCACCTCTTACCTGGTAGCAGTTTTCTACTCTCTTCTTGGAGAAGTATGTACCTTAGTCCCGTCGTGAGGAGCTTCATCGCCAGTTTGAGTGGTTAGTACAGGGCGACATGTCAGTGACATAGTATGAGCTGAGATATACCCAGTTGGCTAGGCATGCCATATGGATGATCCCAACAAATCGGGAGAGGATTAGGAGGTTTATTGATGGCCTCAACTATTCCATTCGCATTCTGATAACCCCAGAGAGAGTACTATCATCATCTTTTGAGCAGGTTGTGGATATGGCACGCTCCATTGAGGCAGATCATTTCTGTGAGCGGGAGGAGCAGGAGGCCAAGAGGCCTCGAGGTTCTAGTAGTTTCATTGGTGCTCCATCTAGAGGGCAGTTTCAGTAAGGCAGAGGTCGCTCATCTAGACCTTCTCATTCAGGCCGCCCTAAATAGAGCGGAGCTTCTTCTTCTGGTCGTGGTCGTCAAGGATTCTAGCAGGGCCAGTCTTCACTTAGTGCCCTCCCAGCTCAGAGTGCAGCACCTACTACTTCTTCAGCCCAGGGTTCGTCTATGGTGATGGGTTCCCTTCAGTCTCCTTCTCCAGCACCAGGTAGCTGTTTTGAGTGTGGCGAGTTTGGCCACATGAGGAGGCAGTGCCCTCGGCTTCGTAGGGACAGGTCTCAGCAGAGGGATCAGCCCTCCTCTTCAGCACCATCTCAAGCTAGCAGAGGTGGAGGTTAGTCTTCTTGTAGTCCTCCTAGAGGTGAGGAGAGATCCAGTGGAGGCCAGGCACGATTCTATGCACTCCCTGGCAGGCGTGATGCAGTTGCCTCTGATGTAGTGATTACAGGTATCATTTCTGTCTGTCACAGAGATGACTCTATTCTATTTGATCTCGGGTCCACATATTCGTACGTGTCTTTTTATTTTTCACATCATTTGGGTGCGACCCATGGTAGTCTTGAGTTGCCTGTTCATGTATCCACCCAAGTGGGTGATACAATTATTATGGATCATGTCTATAGATCTTGTGTTATTTCTATTGGGGGTCTGGAGACCCAGGTGGATATGTTATTGTTAGGGATGGTGGACTTCGATGTGATATTCGGCATGGACTGGTTGTCTCCATGCCATGCTATATTGGAGTGTCATGCCAAGATAATTACATTGGCTATTCCTGGTATTCCTCAGATTGAGTGGCGGGGTTCGACTGATTATATCCCTAGCCGTGTCATTTCATTCTTAATGGCTCAGAGAATGGTTGAAAAGAGGTGTTTGTCTTATTTAGCATTTGTGAGGGATGTGGGAGCTGAGTCTGCTAGTATTGATTCTAGACCTGTTGTATGGGACTTTCCAGATGTATTCCCCTCAGACCTACCGGGTATGCCACCGGACAAGGATATTGATTTTGGCATGGACTTGGTGCTGGGCACTCAGCCCATTTCTATTCCTCCTTATCGGATGGCACCAGCTGAGCTGAAGTAATTGAAAGAAAAGCTTCAGGAGCTTTTGGATAAGGGATTCATTTGTCCTAGTGTGTCCCCGTGGGGTGCAACAGTGTTATTTGTTAAGAAGAAAGATGGTTCTATGCGGATGTGTATTGATTATAGACAGTTGAACAAGGTAACAGTGAAGAACAACTACCCCCTACCGCGCATTGATGATTAATTTAATCAGTTACAAGATGCGAGGGTGTTTTCTAAGATTGATCTTCGTTCAGGCTATCATCAGCTGAAGATTAGGGACTCTGATATTATGAAGACTGCATTCAGGACTAGATATGGTCACTATGAGTTCCTTGTAATGTCTTTTGGACTGACCAATGCCTCAGCAGCATTCATGCATCTGATGAACAGTGTGTTCAGACCGTACTTGGATTCATACGTGATCGTGTTCATTGATGACATTCTAGTCTACTCCCGTAGTCAGGAGGAGCACGCTCAACATTTGAGCATTTAGTTGCAGAGATTGATGGAGGAGAAGTTGTATGCTAAATTCTCCAGGTGCGAGTTTTGGCTCGAGTCAGTGGCATTTTGGGTCATGCGGTATCTTGTGATGGTATTCAGGTTGATCCGAAGAAGATAGAGGCGGTGCAGAGTTGGCCTAGACCATCCTCGGCTACAAAGATCAGGAGTTTCCTTGGTTTGGCGGGGTATTACTACCGGGTTGTTTAGGGATTTTCATCCATTGCTTCTTCTTTGACTAAGTTGGCGCAAAAGGGTGCACCATTCGTGTGGTCAGACGAATGCGAGGAGAGCTTTCAGAATCTCAAGACATCTTTGACCACAACTCTAGTATTAGTGTTGCCATCAGCTTCAGGTTCATATACTGTATATTGTGATGCCTCGAGAATGGGGATAGGTTGTGTATTGATGTAGGAGGGTAGAGTGATTGCTTATGCTTCTCGGCAGTTGAAGCCTCATGAGAAGAACTACCCTGTTCATGATTTAGAGCTAGCTACCATAGTTTATGCCTTGATGATTTGGAGGCACTATTTGTATGGTGTGTCCTGTGAGGTGTATACTGATCATCGTGGTCTCCACCATTTGTTCAAACAGAGGGATCTTAGTTTGAGACAACGGAGATGGCTTGAGTTGCTCAAGGATTATGACATTACTATTCTATATCATCCGGGGAAGGCCAATGTGGTGGCCGATGCTTTGAGCCGAAAGGCGGTCAGTATGGGCAGCTTGGCATATATTCCAGTTGAGGAGAGATCATTTGCTTATGAAGTTTAGGTGCTAGCCAATCGGCTAGTGAGGTTAGACATTTCAGAGCCCAGCAGGGTGTTGGCTTGTGTTGTCTCTCGGTCTTCTTTATATGTTCATATTCGTGAGCACCAGTATGATGATCCACAATTGCTTGTCCTTATGGACAGAGTTCAGCATGATGATGCTAGAGATGTCACTATTGATAGTGACGGTGTATTGAGGATGTGGGGCCGGATATGTGGGCCCAATGTTGATGGACTTCGTGAGTTGATATTAGAGGAGGCTCATAGCTCGCGGTATTCTATCCATCCAGGTGCTGCGATGATGTACCAGGACTTGAAATAGCATTATTGGAGGAGAAATATGAAGATGGACATTGTAAGACATGTAGCACGGTGCCTCAACTGTCAGCAGGTCAAGTACAAGCATTAGAGGCCCAGTAGCATATTTCAGCGTATTGATATTCCTGAGTGGAAGTGGGAAAGGATCACCATAGACTTTGTTACTGGACTCCCTCAGACAGCGAGGATGTTTGATTCAGTTTGGGTGATTGTGGATAGGCTGACCAAGTCAGCTCACTTCATTCCTGTGTGTACTATGTACTCCTCGGAGCGGTTAGCCGAGATATTCATTTGGGAGATCATTAGATTGCATGCAGTCCCAGTTTATATCATATCAGATAGAGGTACTCAGTTTACCTCACAGGTCTGGAGGACATTTCAGCGTGAGTTGGGCTCCCAAGTTAAGTTGAGTACTGCACTTCATCCTCAGACGGACGGACAGTCCGAGCGTATTATTCAGATCTTGGAGGATATGCAGAGAGCTTGTGTTATTGACTTTGGTGGTTCATGGGCTGATTATTTTCCTCTCACAGAGTTTGCCTATAACAACAGCTACCAAACCAGTAACTAGATGGTGCCGTATGAGGCTTTATATGGGTGACGGTGTAGATCTCCAGTTGGCTGGTTTGAGCCCGGTGAGACAATATTGTTGGGAATAGAGTTAGTCCAGGATGCTTTGGACAGGGTAAAGGTGATTCAGGAGAGACTTCGCACAGCTCAGTTACGCCAGAACAGTTATGCGGACTGGAAGGTTCGGAATGTGTCTTATTCTGTGTGTGAGAAAGTCTTATTGAAGGTTTTGCCAATGAAAGGCGTCATGAGATTTCGGAAGAAAGGAAAGCTCAGTCCGAGATTCATTGGCCCTTTTGAGACCCTTAGGATGATTGGAGAGGTGGCCTATATGCTTGCTTTGCCACCCAGTCTATCATGAGTTCATCCAGTATTCCACGTATCTATGCTCCAAAAATATGTTGGCAATCTATCGCATGTGTTTCAATTTAGTACTATTCAACTTGATGATGACTTGACCTATGATGTGGAGCCTATAACTATATTGGGTCGTCAGGTGAGGATATTGAGATCCAAGGATGACTTGACCTAAACCTTTACTGATGCAATGTCCTCACTTGTTTGATAGGCCGACCCGTAGAGGAGCCCACTTGGGAGATCGAGCGGGAGATGCGGAGCAGATATCCTCACTTGTTTGAGTCTCCAGGTATGTTTCTTGACCCGCTCGAGGATGAGTGTTTGCTTAAGTGGGGGAGAATGTGATGACCCGGCCAGTCATCACGGGAATTACCATCCCGCTACCCTTTATTTATATGTTTCATGTTTCTATATCGGTGTTAGAGTCTATCGAGTGAGTTAGGAGTGATTCTGGTTGAAAATGAGGCATATAGCCTTTTGAAATGAAGCTTGATTATGAAAAGTCTACCTAGAGTTGACTATGTGGTTAGAGGGCTCAGAATCCAATTCTGATGACTTTGTTAGTTTCGGGAGGTGATTTGTGACTTAGGGGAACGATTAGAATTGGATTTGGAGGTCCAGTGTAGAAATAGGCTTGAATTGGCTAAGGTTGAATTTTGGCGAAATTCGAACGGTAGGTGAGATTTTGATCAGAGAGTCGGAAAGGAACTCCGACAATTGTTGTAGCTTCGTAATGTGATTATGGATATGTCTGCAAATTTTTAGGTCATTCGGACGTCGTTTGGTCGGGTTTTTGATTGAATGTTGGTTTCGGAAGTTCTAGATGAAACTTAGGCTTGAATCCACTTTGATTCAATGATTTCGGTGTTTAAGAGCGAGTTTTTATGATTGGAACAAGTTTGTATCGTGTTTTGGAGTAGGTTGGTGGTTTTCGTTGGGGTTCCGGGGCCTCAGGATGAATTCGGGGGTCCAAACGGACCATTTTTTATGAAAGGAACCAGCAGATTTGCTGTCATAACAGCAGAGTAATTTTGTTCTCTGCGATCGCATAGAAGGATTGGTAAGGCAGTGGAATTGTTCTCTGCGATCGCACAGCTTAAGCTGCGATCGCATAGTAAAGGAAAGTGAGGCACTACGATCGTGGGGCCCAGTACGCGATCGCATAGAGGTTCTTGAGGGCGTACTGATTTTTATACTACGCGATCGCATAGTATTGACTGCGATTGCATAGAGCATTTTCGAGCCCAGGCAGTTTAATTCACTGCGATCGCATAGAGATAGAGGCCTATCAGTAATATTAAAAACCAGAACTAATATTAAAAATCAGAACAGTGTATTCGCGACCCATATACCCAAAACCTCCATTTTTGATTTCTTAGAGAGCATATTGACGGGAATTGAAGGGAATTTCACCGGGTAATCATCGGAGGTAAGTTTTCTGGCCTAAATACGCGATTTTATCGTAGAATCTTCGATTATTTCACTGTTAATGGGAAGATTATTGGAGGATTTTTGCCCTAAGCCTGGGTAATGGAAAATCATTGATTTGAATAGGCAAACGGAGTCCGAGTTTAATAAACTTTATATGCATGGACTCGTAGTAAGATAAGGAACCCGAATATGTAACTTTTGTAATTTTTCGAGAAGCGTACCAAAAGTCGGATATTGGGAACTTTGTAGTTTTTGGTGTAATTCGAGTTGTTTCGATTGGGTAATGTCCCTTTGGCCTATTTTTATGTATTTCTATTGATGTTGATCAGATTCTACACCTGTGGAGGCCGATTCTCGTGGAAAAGACATTGCGGACTAGTTGTCAAGGTGAATAATGGGTGTGGGTGATGACCAGCGGGTTCAAAACCCCGATATATCACTTTGTGACGCTGTATTGATGTGAGACACGTACTCTCCTGTGAGTGCGGGGTCGAATGTGATTGGTGACTATGGCTTAGTCCGACCTATTGATACTATTCTGTATTGTTGGCTATTATTAAGATGGTGAACCTCCTACTTGGATGGTTGTGTTCATCTTTGGGCTGTGAGCCAGTTATTGGGATCCGGTGAGGATCGTTATTATTGTTTCTATGATATTAACATGCTATGTTGCTACCAGTCCTGAGCTATGACTGTCATAATGGTTTTCCAAACTCTGGAATTTCTGATATACTGATTTTTACTGAAAAATGATAAAAAGTGTTTTCAAATACTACTTTTGAGTCTGTGAGGCTTCATTGCATTGTAGCTGACTGGTAGTGGATCGGGCTGCACGCCGCATCATATCATGATATTGTGCTAGAGCTGTAGGATCCCCTCCGGAGTCTGAACCCCCACAGTGAGCACGAGTACCCAAATGGATCGGGCTACGTGCCGTAGCAGTCATATTCATGCATTTCATTGCATTTAGCTATACCTGTAAGCTGTTATGTTGTTAGCTGTTATATTGTTAGCTGATATTGTTGGTTCAGATATTGCTCATGTTGATACTGTTGTAGGGTATTGTGTATAGATTTACTTAGTGTTATATTGGGTATTCTTACCTTCGTTGTCTTACCCCTACTTATTACCATTGAGTCTGGAAGTACTCACTTTACTCCATGCACCTTGTGTGCAGATCCAGGTACATCGCAGCAGACTTGATTATGTATCTGTTTGGAGTTGCTTCTGGACAGTCGAGGTAGCTGCCAGCGTCCGTATGACCTAACTCTCCAGCTTATCCTTGTTTCTATTTTGTTGATTCTGCACTTGTGCACAGTTGTATACTCTATCACACTTTATATATTCTGGTAGAGGCTCATGACTTGTGACTCCTGGTCTATTGGGAGGTTGTAATGGTTTGGGCTATTTAATAAAAAACAAAAAGAAAAAAAAAAGAAAAGAAATTGAATGAAAAGGAGAAATAGAACAACAAGGAATTGGGAACTACGTTTGACCTGATTCCTCAAAGAGGATACGTAGGCGCTTCACAGCTCGGTCATAGTGTAGATAAAACTAAAAAATCCCCAAGCAAGAAACTGGGGCAAATAATTGTGTTTATTATAAATAAATGTGGGTCCAAAAGTTGTAAATTGTGAACCCAAAGTTGAATTGTCTTGAGCCTTTAATACCCTTTCTTTCTAGCCCTATCCAAATCCCACATTACGGTTCAAAGAAACACCTTCCGATCAGTCTTCAAAATATGCCACGTCAGGCGAGTGAGAGAGTCCTATCAGAACATGTTGGATATTTTTATTGGTATATTATCGTTGCTATGCCTAAAAGGGATTAATTGTGAGCTGATAGCTCCGTGTTTCTATTGATTGGTCGGGCTAGCCTAGCAGTGTGCTGGGCGCCATCATGATCGGGTTTGGTGTCGTGACAAGATAAGACTCGGGTTAGGATAGTAGGATGTCATGACTTGATTTCCAAGATGTATTGGAAATGATTGGCAAATGATTGTGCGAGATCATCCCAGATGAACCATCTGGTATGATCTTGACACGTGTATCATTCCAGTGCAGAACCACTCAAACTTTGGCTAAAGTACGCCATCATAAGCTCATCTCTTCCTCCTGCGCCACGCATCTTGCTGCAGTATCCTCTAAGATGGGCTACCAGATCTCCGTGTCCACTGTACATGTCAAACTTAGGCAACTTGAACCCGACCGCAAGCTGCACTTCTGGGAACAGACATAGGTCTTTGTACGCTACACTCACTTGTCCCCGTAGCTCTTGTATGTTACGGAAGGACTGCTCCAAACTCCTCATCTTTCTGGCCATCTCCTCATGTTCTAAGTTCCTGGCAGGTTTTTCTTCGGTTGCCTCTATCAACGGGGTATGAGATTCATGCTGCCGAAATGTTGGTTCAGGCGGGTAGTAGTGGGCATCCTGTACATGGAACAATGGCTCACTAGATGACTTATGCAGGGCAGCAAGTGGAGGTGCTACATATACCGGGGCGACCTGTGGTGGCTGGGGTGGCATCTGTTTTGACAGTGGTGGTGGTACTTGAGAGGTGGAGGCATAGTAGTGGTGATAGTCTGGATATGTAGATGATGAGTTCATAGTGGGTGGCTCAGGGTTGGGATTGACTGGAGGGACATATGCTGGGTTAGCGGGATAAGTAGGTAAGGGTTGACCCCTAGACCAAGCCTGGTACATCTCCGCCATCTGCTGCGTAAGCTTGTACATTACTTCTTTCATTCCTGCCACATCCACAACTTCCTCCTCTTGGACAGGGTCCATGATGGTTGGTTAAATTTCTTGAGATACGGCATTTGTCATTGTCTTAGATCGTGTGTTGTAGGGATGATTAACCAGAATACCAGTTGCCAGCTGAAATCTGATTCTCATAAACAACAACACATGTTAATAGTTAGCACATGAAAGGATAAGATGCAACGATTCACAATTTTGCCTTCGATCATCATGCATCATCCCGACCTTTATTTCTTTTTGAACCAATCTCATCATTCTCTTTTTTTCTTTCTTTTTCTTCTTTTCCTTTCTTGCTTTTTCTCTTTTTTTTTTCCTTTTTTTTCTTTTTATTTCTTTTTCCTCTTCTCTTTTTCTTTCTATTTCCTTCTTCTTTTCTTTATTGATTTATGTTCCTATTTATTTTCCTATCGTGAATAAAAAATTGACATAAAGCAAAAAGGATTAGCAACAACTCTTGATTTCTCATTGACAGTTCAAAAACATTTGTTTAAAAGCTGGTGTTGTGCTACCAATGCAAAGAAATATGAACACAAAATGCATGCCCTATGAATACATTAATGCTCCTAGTGCCCGCGAGACATCGTTCGGTCTTTCCGCGGGCCTATATGCTAATCCACTTTGGAGCCTATCTAGGTCGGACATGACTTGCTGCACAAAGAATTTCACAGCTGGCACAAATGTTGCTTGTGACATGTCTTCACACAGCTGGCTCTTTCGGGTGATATACCGAGCAATATGAATAATTCTCTCTCGAATAACCCCTTTCCCTTGAAGCAATCGGCTAATCTGTTTGGCGCGAGAATCTAAGGTGTGTTGGTTCTCCTTTTGCATTTGTTGTAGCTCAAATTCTAACTGAGCCATAGTCGTGTAACAATGTTCTCTTTCTTCGTCGAAGTCTTTGATGATCTTGTTACTTTTGACAGTGGCTGTGACAATTTTCTTTCTCAGACAAGCTACCTCAAACTCATGTTTGTCCTGTAGTTGCTGAACTAACCCGGCTCTATCCTCGGCATCTTTGGCCAGTTGCTTCCGAACCCTGACTAACTCCTTTTTTGCTTTGTCTAAATTGAAGCTGTTGTCATTCACTTTACGCCGATGATTTTCAATCAATTTCTCGTCTCGGGCTAAGCGAACAGGGGTCTCGGATGCAATTTTCATTTTAGCAACCTGAGCCTTCAGAATTTCATTCTCCTTCTTCAGCTGCTTCTTCTCTCCTTCATCGGATGCTGCCTGCAAACCGCTCTCAAACTGGAGATCTCTCAACTGTTTTTCTAGCAAGCTGATCTTGGCCTTATACTCGCTTTCTTTGGCCGCCCAATTCCTATTTTCCTTAGATTGCTCAGCCAAATCTTGTAAGTGAGGTCTTTTCGATGGCCTATCATTCTCAATACACCGTTGATACCATGCGGAATACCTTGACGACACTTCTCCCCGGGCTCTGTTCTGCACACAAGTCTCTACTTTCAAATTCTGACATTCATTCCAAATCTGTCGGACCTTTGCTTCCGGAAATTGCCCATCCGGACTAATCTCTATTACTTGTGAACTGAGGTCCCCATACTTTGGTATAACTTGACATCTTCCAAGTTGTCGCAGGGCCCTGTACGGAGCATAAGGCTGGATACTTTTCAAACCCATGATCGAAAAGTGTGACCCTTCCGTTGGCATGTAAATTACCTCGTCGAGGGGCAACCATCCGTATGCCCAATCGATCTGGCTATCGCTCAATGATCGTAGGTATGAAATCCAATCCTTAACTCCCTTCGGCAACTTAACTTCTTTTGTTCTCGTGTAGAATTCTTCGAGGCACGTTCTTTCTATTGGCCCATAGCTTGAGAACGAAGGATGATGGCATAGATGTTCTATCAACCAAATTTTCAAAATCAAGTTACATCCCTCAAAGAAGTTGCACCCTGCTTTACATGTAGTTAGGGCACGGTAGATGTCTGCTAAAATCATTGGAGTCAGAGTACAATTATCCTGTACAACCAAAGTGCTTGCTACCCCGACGACTTTTATATCAATGTGCCTGTCCTTCCTCGGAAATATGATGATCCCGAGAAACGCCACTAAGAAAGCAAACCGTCGGTGCTCCTCCCATTTTGCTCGGTTGGACTTGCTACAAAGCTTGTTCCTGGAGTCATTGAAACCCCCGACATGTCCATATCTGCTATAAATGAAATTTATGGAGCAAAACCCATTGGCTAAATCCTCATTGTAGACATTTCGAGCAATTTTCAAAGAGTCCAGGAAACGGTACACCATTACCGCTCTTCGGGACACCGAGTATTAATCTTTTAAGGGGTCATCGTTCTTCCCTATGTAGAAAGCAATCTCCTCAAGAGTGGGAGTTTGTTCAAAGTCCGAAAGATATAGTACGTGGTGCGCATGATCCCAATATGTGACCAATGCTCGGATTATGTCGCCTCGGGGAATTA
The DNA here is from genome assembly GCA_032618575.1 of Nicotiana noctiflora. Classification (NCBI taxonomy): domain Eukaryota; kingdom Viridiplantae; phylum Streptophyta; class Magnoliopsida; order Solanales; family Solanaceae; genus Nicotiana; species Nicotiana noctiflora. The sequence continues at coordinate 47,661 of JASVEL010011273.1, read as the reverse complement.
TGTCCAATAAGCCCGTGAGATCCTTTAAGTAGCCTTTGACCTAATTTTGACCTTCTATTCCCATGTCGTTCCACCATAGTCTTAGCTCCAAAGAGATTTTATTCATTAAAGTGAAAGGTTCATTCTGTATCATGCTCATCCTGCACATTTATTAGGGCGATTTTATTTACAAAAGAGAAAATATATTTTTCAAGGCAAATTTTCATTTTTGAATTTGAAAAACAAAAAACATGACTCTCGAAGTAGCCATTTTTGCCAAAACAGCCTTCCGGCGTCCTTTCGGAACATTCGGCCATTTCCAAAAATAGCGATCACTCCAATTATTTGAAACGAAAATATTTTTGGTCTTTTTCTAAAAAGGTGGTTGTACTCGTTCAAGGGTTGCCTACGTATCCCGCCTAATGGCGAGAATCAAACCTGCGTAGTTCGGTCAGATTGTTTGACCAATTATTTCAACAATAAGGCCATTTTTTCAAATTTTCAGATTTTCCGACTGCACTTTGATCACTAGTTCTTATTTCTCTATTTTTTTTATTGAACACTCTTTTCTATCCTCTGGAACTTTGCCGGTCCGCATAACGATCAAGGACAATACAAATGCAGCACATAATATGCTCGGTCTTTAATTACTGGGTCCCCTGTCCTAGACGGACCCAACCCATGTGTTGAGTCCCCTAAGTCAGATATGATGCAAATAATCGCCCTAGACCTATGTTCAACATCTTATATTTTCATAGAGTGCTAGACCGTATACCCGAGCGAACAACTCGAATCGAGGAGGGGGCTACATACCGGTGACTCGCGGAGTATATCTGGCCTCTGTTTCTTAGTTCAGGTGTGACTTAACAGAAATGGGAGTCTCAACCAGTAAGCACATCCCCGGGGGTGAAGAAGAGAAGGGTTTTCGGCATAATTTATATACAATACATGTAATATCAAAGCGGTAAAACACATAGCATATTGTTTAAAGCATATAACAAAGTCAAATAATATCGAGGGCGGCGATTCTAAGGAGCTCGAGTTCTTAAACCCTGAAACCGAAGTTCTAGGTTGGTGTCCCAAGCAGAGTCGCCAGAGCTGTCAAACCTCCTTTTTTACTACCCCAGGGGCTTTGTATTGATCCGTTTGGAAAGATACATAGGGTATACCTCAGTGTTCAAATACCCGATACGGATATAACAACAAAGAGGAAGTAGTTTTTCCATATAAAGGACAATCGGTTCGGGATTTTTATTTAATTTTCAGAGTCGCCACTTGGGAAGATAATGGTGTCCCAAGTCACCGGTTAATCCCGAATCCGAGGAAGTTGACTCTGTTATTACAGTCCACGAAACAAAGCCATGGATAAGGAACTCTGTTAACTCGGGAGAAGGTGTTAGGCATTCCCGGATTTCGTGGTTTTAGCACGGTCGCTCAACTGTCGTTCTCAACCTTACTTGACTTGTTATATATTTTAAACAATATGTGTGTGTTTTCACTTTTAATATTTTTAAAGAATTACGACGTTGCGAAAACGTTCTTCGAGTCACACCGCAACCAGAACGCCTGTGACCTTTAGTATATTTCAACTTCACCGGGATTTGGGATTTGAGTCGCACCAAGTGCACACTCGTATTTGAGGAAAGTATGTTGAATCGTGCCTAATAATGTCTAGCGGCTTTTAAGTCTTTTGGGAGAAGCTATGAAATTTACTATTAGCTTTACCGTGTCTATTTACATTTTTTCACTCTATTTAGTCTCAATCCTAATATGTACATACTATGTTATTCTATTTTTGTTTTTTCCTTAGTTATTTATAACTCACTATCATTTCAGAATTTGGACTCAGGCCACTGTCATTGCATTTATTGGGCCTGGGCCTCTGTAATCCACACTTAATAAGATACTGGATATGTCCGGGTCTTAGCGACCCAGACTCTCTTCAGGCTTTTACTCAACAGCCTATCTCGCTTCATACGATAGTTCAGGCCTGTATTGCGTACTAGGCCCAAACCATATTGAAATGACAATAAGAAAAAGTAAAAATGAAAATTCATAGTAAAAACAAAAATACAAAATTAAGAAGGAAATCAAATTATCCTTTATTTATCAGAAAAGAAGATTAATGTACAAGAGGATCAATGACAATTCTTGGTGACAACCAGCTAGTGTATATAATGAGCCAACAACCTTTTACCCTTTTTTGTTTTCTGCTAAGTGACTTATACTAATGTTGAAATTGCTTAACTAAGAAATTAAGAGGAAACGGTTTAACTGTGTAAAGCATTATTAAACAGTTCAATTACTAACTATAATAACCTGATTATCTAAAGCTAAGTGATCCAAAGACATATGCACAATCACACTACTGATTTTTACTATGACTTTAGCTCAGACAGTGTTACTAACCCAGTCGCGAATGAATCATTGCTTGATCTAACGGTTTTTTCTCTTTTGAACTTATTTATATCTCAATGCTGATCCACAAATGTGATTAACTATGTGAGTATGACTTATATTACTACTGTGAGAGAGAGTTGTTGATGATTAGACTATAGATAATTAACTCGTTTTTAAAAGTTTTACCTACTTTAACTAGGTGATATAGTATCTACGGCTACACTACTTCTATCATCTTAGCTATTACATTGTTTGTGTTCGATTTCCTACTATTATACCATACAAATTATAGATCTAAGCTAGACTAGACTACTAACATAAAATAAAACAAAATACAGAAGAAAAAAAAAACAACAATGAATTTTAAACTCAATCTTCATTTCATCGAACACTTCAGCATTACATTTTGTCGAATAGGGTATGTACCTGATTCAGCAAAAGGAAGTCGATGAGTTCTAAGGGAATAAGAGTAAGCAACAGCGACAGACTCAACAAAGCAAGAGCAACAGTGTAAGATTGAATTCCAAATGAGCAAAACACCACAACAATCAACAAATAAGAAACCCAGCAACAAACAAGCAGAAATTCCCACAAATACACCACTTCAACAGCAATTCCCACTCGAAAATTGCAGAAAACTACTCGTTATTGCTTGTGTATTGCACTCTGAATTTTTCTATGTGTAAAACCAGCCCTTAATCAGTCTTAGAAGAGGGTATTTATAGGTATAGATTGGCAGAATTCTTGGGGGGAAAGAATAGGGATTAATTCCATTTTCCTCCCCTTAAAACTTACTAAATCTACACTTTACACCCCAATTCAGTTACAAGATCCCTTCCAGCATGTGTTGGAAGGTTCTTTTTTATTCTATTTTGAAGCTTCTACCAAAGTGTCCTTACTTATTATTGATTTTTACTGATTTCCCTTTTTAGTGAGACCATTATACCCTTATATCTCTGTAAAATTGCAGAAATCAGGAGCACAAATGTCTCCTATGTCCTTATATGCTCTATTTAATCTACCATTTTACCATTTTAAGTTCCCTTTATGCCCTTAAGGACACAGCTGAATTACCCAACCTACCTAGGTCAGGTTTTCAGCATTTTTAACCTTATTTAACTAAGGGCCAGTCCTTGTGTGTTATTTAAGGACTGGCCAATTTTGACTTAAAGAACTATTTCAATTCTAACCACTTTGTTTCATTTTTCTGTTAATTAGGAACTTTATTTCATTATTGAGCTAATTACAGGACTAGCCTACTTTATTGTTATATTTAAATTATTTAAAACTTAGTCAGTCTCAAGTTTAGAATTGACTTTTGCAATTGAGGCCCATTGCTGAACACAGGCTTGGCTAAAACCTTTGCAGGCCTAGCCACCTGTGATTCAGGGCTGAACTTAAGCCTTGGTAAGTCTGAACTTTCAAACTTAAACCAATTATTACACAACTAGCCCATTTAAGGGTGGGCCAGTGTGTGAAAGACCTAGCAAAGTAGGTCAATTGCAAAATTGACCACTCTTGGTCACTTATTAAACTTATAGCCTATCTTTTGTGATTTTCAATTTTAACCCTATCTTACTATATGTTTTCAGAATTAACCACTTGTGAAGCCCAGTACTACTGCAGCTATAACCAAACTTCCTAAGCCTGATAGGCATTAACAATGTTCATACTACCATAAAATCATTACAAACTTAGCCATTTCAACAGCAAATTGCACACATAACCAAAATGAAACCAAACTTGTTTATCAACTAATCAAAACTCAGAGAAGAAGTTGGATAATGTTGAATCTTAATCAATCAGACTCACAAACTCAGTTTCAAATAGCAAAGTGCCATTTAAACATCGAGCAGGCTTAGTTACAATCATTTTATGTTGAATGAATCATTGGAAAACCCCGAAACACACTTAAAGTTCATTGACATAGACATATTAGGACTGAATCCTACAAAGCAGTAAAGAGAATTGAGACATGATTTAACCAGTCAAAAGAGCAATGGTTCTAACAGAGTGAAACGAAAATGATAACAATCAAAACCACTAGATCTAAACTTTCCAAATACTATCCCTAGTCTAATATATGCGGGTGATAGAGAAGGTGAAGATGAACAGAAAAAGCATGGAAGATAAACGAAGAAGAATCCCTAATCTAACATGTAAGATGAAGAAGAACAGATAAGTCAAAAAGAATAGCCAAAGGGAAAAAATCCCTAATCTATCATAGCAAGTGAAGAACAGGAATATGAACAACTGACTAGATTTTCGAAAGATTAAACCTAAACGTAAACATGCAAGTTAAACAGACAAGAAAAATAGAAGAGATATCAAAATCCAACAGCGAAGGAAACAAAAGATAAAGAAGAACAGAAAAGACATGGGAAACAGACAAAGAAATATCCCTAATCTAACGTACAAAAATGATAAGAATAAGAATCAGCACAACTAACATGCGGTTTTAACAGGGGATATCAAAAAGATCTCTAAGCAGGAAGAACAAATAACAAATTAAAACAGACAAAGACTAAAGAAAAGTCTTAGTTCATGTGAGAGACTAGCAAAAATAGACATTAAGAAGAAATAACACAACAAAAACAAGAAGAAACAGATGAGGAAAGCAAATAAAGGTGATAGGAGACTTAGCTCGCAGGGCCTGTCTGAGCTTCCCATTTCCCCTCTCTTTTTCACTATTTTCTTTTTTCCAGTTTTCTTCTTTCTTTCTTTCTTTATTATCTCTCTTTTTTTTTGATTTTCTTGTTAGACTTCAAGACGAAGTCTTTTAGGGTTTTTGGGGTAGCAAAGGGTGTTCAGAGAAGGGAAAGGTGAGATCTTGGTTAGAGGTTTATTTAAAGTCGCCGGAGTTAGGTTTCCGGCGACCTATTCTCGAAGATTCGAGACGGATGAGGGAGATTCGACGTAAACGGCTTAGGTAGGGAGGTAGATCTGGGTGAGGTGGTTCTTTAGTGTTAAGCTGGAGGTCATTCTCGTTGTTTGGGTCAGCGGAGAAGAACTCCGATGACCGGAGTTTCAAGAAGAAGGGGAGTTCTTGGGGTTTCAGGGTCTGTTTTAGGTATTTGGTATGTGGTTTAAGGAGGAGAAGAAGAGAAAAAGAAGAAGGGGTGGAGGGAGTGGCCGGAGACTGCCGTAGGAGATGACAGTTTCCATGGCCGGCTGTTGGTGATGAGGACGATGAAGGAGAAGGGAGAGAATAGGGCAGCTAGGGTTTGGGGGTGTTGCAAATGGCCGGTGTCAAATGAGACCAAACCCTTTTATACTCGTAGCCACTGAGGAGTTCTTGGCCGTTGGATCTCTGATGATCAACGGTCAAGATTGACCGTTACTTAAACGACGCCGTGTTGATTCACATGAGGCCACATGTCTCTTCCGTTAGATCAATTGGCCTGGACGGCTGAGAGCAAATCTCAAAAATCAATTAACTAATTAATAATCCCTTAATTCTCTCAGCCGTTAGTTTTGAGAAAATGAACGGTTGAGATCACCGTTACCTAGTGTACTGGACCGGAACCCTTGGGCCAAAGCATTGGGCCAACCATTTGGACTGTATTTGGCCTAGATTTATTATACTTACATATATTTTTTGTATTTTTTGGTATTTTAATTATTTTGAGGTAATTGCTTTTTGTACTTTTTGTATTTTATGTATTCCACTATTTAAAATACTTGATTTCCTACCTTCACTAATTTTTTGGCATTTTTTGGCAATTTTCTACTATATTTTTTTATATTTTTACGCTATTTAAAGCTATTTTCTTTTTTTTTTTGTTGGTTTTCTTTTCTTTTAAAACTAATTAATTAAAAAAATGCAGGTATTTCATATATTGTTTTGATTTTCTAATTTTTTATATTATTCAAACACACAAAATGCATCCAATATCAAACAAATCATGCAATTGCACTCAAAAATCTTATTTATTTTAATTTTGGAATTTATTTGCTTAGTGTAAAAATCACATGCTCACAGTGGGTTTGGGGGGTTGGGTTTGACCAATTTCGCGTTTTTTGGTATTTTCCGATTGTTTTTGCTTGGGCTTCGTTCCTTTAGCATATTTTGACGTCGTGATTCTTATTTTGAAAAGATTCGATGCGAGTAGTGGCTAATTCAAGGTGAAAAGGCATTACAGAGTAGTATTTTCACCGATTTGAGGTAAGTAACCATTGTAAATATGGAACTGAGGGTACAAAACCCTGGTATTTGACTTGTTTTGATAAAAGCGGTGGTGCACATGCTAGGTGACGAGCGTGTGGGCGTGCACCTATAGGGATTGTGACTTGGTAAGTCCCATAGCGACTATAAAGCCGCGTATTTGATTTTGAAATATTATGTTATCCTGTATTTTGGATATTTATATTGTATTATGGGATGTATGCAATGTTTGGGGCGTTGTGCCAACCTGTAGAAACCCTAAGAGGCAGTTTGATTATTTTCCTCACTTTATTTGCTAGAAGCAAATCCTCGGTCATGTTTTACCAGCTTAAATGCTTAAAACATATTTTATTACTCTACTCCTAATTGTGAGGACTGTTAGGGTTGCGTTTCCTAATTTCCATTATTGTGCCCGAAAGGCTGTGAAGTTAAAGACTGAGAGGGGTCGAGAACCCCATTGTGAGGTTATTATATATATATATATATATATATATATATATATATATATATATATATATATATATATATATATAGAGAGAGAGAGAGAGAGAGAGAGAGAGAGAGAGAGAGAGAGAGAGAGAGAGAGAGAGAGAGAGAGAGAGAGAGAGAAATATATATATATATATATATATATATATATATATATATATATATATATATATAGGATCGCGCTTCATGCCACAACGGTTACTATGATTTCTATTATTATAAGATATAAATTAGCCGATTGCTGAGAGTGAGTACCGAGTGATGAGAGTTCAATCACGAGTGACTGAGAGGCTGCCTTAGGGGCCATATTCTGTGTGATTCCTTGTCTGAGGGGCCCTGTTATAATGTTTCCACTATTTTAATTCTTCTTTTAAATAAGCCTCAGTTGGATACATTGCCAAGTAATTCATTTCAATGTTTAAAGGAAATGATGATTTTTATGATAGAGCTGATTTTAAGGTTATATGATTTTGAACTGCTCGTCGCTGCTTTACATACTTATTTACTTTAGTTACTTACTAAGTTGGAGTACTCAAGTTACTCTCTGCACCTTGTGTGCAGATCTAGGTGCCCGAGTGGCCAAGGGAGAGCTTTTCAGCTATTCAACATATATGTTGAGGATTTTGAGGTAGTCGAGATGATCGGAGTTGCTTAAGGATTATGATATCACTATATTGTACCATCCGGGAAAGGCTAATGTAGTGGCCGATACTTTGAGCCAAAAGGCCGTGAGTATGGGGAATTTTGCATATATTCTAGTTGAGGAGAGACCACTTGCAATTGTTATTAAGGCCTTGGCCAATCGGTTCGTAAGGTTGGATATTTCGGAGCCTAGACGGGTATTGGCTTATATGGTTTCTCGGTCTTTTTTATATGATCACATCAGGGAGAGCCAGTGTGATGATCCACATTTGCTTGTCCTTAAGGATAGAGTTTAGCATGATGATGCCAGAGATGTGACCATAGGTGATGATGGCTTGTTGAGGATGCATTGCCAGATTTGTGTGCCTGATATGGATGGGCTTCGGGAGTTGATTCTGGAGGTGGCCCATAGCTCTCGGTATTCCATTCATCCATGTGTCGTGAAGATGAATCAGGATTTGAGGGAGTACTATTGGTGAAGAAGAATGAAGGAAGATATTGTGGGATTTGTAGCTCGGTATCTCAATTATTAGTAGGTGAAATATGAGCATCAGAGGTCGGGTGGCTTGCTCCTGCGGATGGATATTCCAGAGTAGAAGTGGGAGATGATCACTATGGACTTTTTTGTTGCACTTTCACGGACTTTGAAGAAGTTCAATGCTATTTGGGTGATTGTGGATCAACTGACCAAGTCCGCACACTTTATTCCTATCTGTACTATCTATTCCTTAGAGCGGTTTGTAGATATCTATATTCAGGAGATTGTTCGTTTGCATGGTGTCCCCGTTCCATCATATTAGATAGGGGAACTTAGTTTACATCGCATTTCTGGAGGTCTATTCAGCGAGAGTTGGGTACTCAGGCTGAGTTGAGATAAAGATTTCATCCTTAGACGGACCGGTAGTCCGAGCGTACTATTCACATATTGGAAGATATGTTGCGTGCTTGTGTCATTGATTTTCGAGGGTCATGGGATCAATTTATACCACACATAGAGTTTGCTTACAACAACAAGTACCAATCGAGTATTCAGGTAGCTCCGTCTGAGGCTTTGTATGAGAGGTGGTGTAGATCTCATGTAGGTTGGTTCGACCGCGATGAGGCTAACTTTTGGGGAAAGATTTGGAATAGGATGCGTTGGAGAAGGTAAAGGTGATTCGGGAGAGGCTCCGTACAGTGCAGTCGAGGCAAAAGAGTTGTGCTGATATGAAGGTGCGGGATGTGTCGTATTTGGTTGGCTAGAAGGTTCTGTTAAAGGTCTCGCCCATAAACAATGTTATGAGATTTGGAAAGAAAAGGAAGTTGAGTCCGCAGTTCATTGGGCCTTTTGAGGTACTCCGGAGGATTGGGGAGGTGGCTTAAGAGCTTGCTTTTCCACTCAGCTTGTCGAGTCTGCATCCTATATTTCATATTTCCATGCTCCGAAAGTATATTGGGGATCTGTCTCAAGTTCTGGACTTCAGCACGGTTCAGTTTCATGATTATTTGACCTATAATGAGGAGCCAGTAGCTATTTTTGATCGTTAGGTTTGAAATTTAAGGTTAAAGGATATAACTTCAGTGAAGGTGCATTGGAGAGGCCGACACGTGGAGGAGGCTACCTAGGAGACCAAGCAGGGGATGCGGAGTAGATATCCTCACCTATTTGAGGCTTAAGGTATGTTTCTTAACTCGTTCGAGGACGAATGTTTATTTAAGTTGGGAAGGATGTGACGACCCGGTCAGTCGTGTTATGAGTTACCGCTCCGTTTCCCCATTTCTACTTCTATTCTTTGTTAATTGTGTTTTAAGGTATCGAGTTGGTCGAATCGAGTCCGGAATGATTTTGGTAAGGTTTGAAACACTTACTCTTTTTTTAAGAAAACTTAAGTTTGAAAAGTCAAACGGATGTTGATTTATATGTTAGAGGGCTCATATAAGAGTTCCGATGGTTTGTTTCGCTTCGGGAGGTAATTTGTGACTTAGAAGCATGATCGGAATGGGTTTTGGAGGTCCAAAGTAGATTTAATCTTGAATTGGCGAAGTTGATATTTTGGCGATTTTTGGATGGTAGGTGAGATTTTAATCTAGGGGTTGGAATGGAATTTTGAGAGTTTCAGTAGCTTCTTTATGTCATTTGGGATGTGTGTGCAAAATTTCAGGTCATTCGCACGTGGTTTGGTTGGGTTTTTTTATCAAAAGCGAAATTAGGAAGCTTTTTAGAAACTAGTCTTGAATCCTATGTGTTTGGGTTGATTTGATATTTTTTGAAGTGTTTTGATGATTGGAACAAGTTTGAATAAGGTTTTAGCATATGTTGGTGCCTTTGGTTGAGGTTCCAGGTGCCTCGGGTAAGTTTCGGGTGGTCAATCAGATCATTTGAGAGTTAAGGAAATTGCAAAAATTGCAGGTTCACTTGTTCGAGGATTTTTTTCTTCGCGTTCGCGAGTGGGCCTCACATTCATGAAGAGTCAGAGGAGGTCAATGGATTTTTGCCTTCGCACTTTCGAAAAGGGCTTCGCATTCGCGGAGAGCTGGGAAGTGATGCATCGCGTTCGTGATAGGTGTTTTGCGATCCCGTGATGGTCGGCTCGATGGAGGTCAATTGCCCATCCTGTTCGCGATGTTCAGGACATGTTCGCGAAGGTTGTATCTGGTAAAGTATCCCATTCACATAAGAGGATTCTTGGTCAATGTTGTTTTTGTTCTTCGCAAATGCAAGACTTTGACCCCATTCGCGAAGATGGAAAATTAGGCCTGGGCAGAACGTTTTAAACTCGTCTTATCCGTGAATGTGGGGTTATTTTCCTCCATAGTTGGTCATTTTGGGAGATATTTGAAGGAGATTGAAGAGGTATCCAAGGAGAAACGTTTGGAGGTAAGATTCTTGGACTTAAAACTCAATTATTATGTGAATTCCACCTAGAAATTTATGAAAACTAAGCCTAAAACATCAAGAGCTAGGGCTTGAAATTGGAGACCAAACATTTGGGATTTGAAGGGTCATTTGTGGATAGATTTTGATGTTCTTGGTATGTATGAACTCGCGGGGAGATAAGGAATCTACTTATATAAAAATTTCTATATTTTGAGACGTGGGCCGGGGGAGTCAGGTTTGACCAATTTTGGGATTTTTGGTATTTTCAATTATTTTCGATTGGGATTCGCTCCCTTAGCATATTTTGACGTCGTGATTCTGATTTTGAATAGATTCAACACAAGTGGAGGCCGATTCGAGGGTCAAAGGCATCGCGGAGTAGTATTTTCACCGATTTGCGGTAAGTAACCATTGTAAATCTGGAACTGAGGGTACAAAACCCCAATATTTGACTTCTTTTGATAAAATCGGTGGTGCACATGCTAGGTGACGAGTGTGTGGGCATGCACCGGTAGGGATTGTGACTTGGTCCTTCTCGTAGCGAATATAAAGATTTGTATTTGATTTGGAAATATTATGTTATCCCGTATTTTGATATTTATATTGTATTATGGGTTGTATGCCATATTTGAGGCCTTGTGCTGACCTGTAAAAACCCTTAGGGGCATTTTGACTGTTTTCCTCACTTTACTTGCTAGAAGCAAATCCTCAGTCATGTTTTACCTGCTTAAATGCTTAAAACTGGTTTTATTACACTACTTCTAATTGTGAAGACTGTTTGGGCTAAGTTCCCTAATTTCCATTGATATGCCCGAGAGGCTATGAGGTTAAAGACCGAGAGAGGTTGAGAACCCCATTGTGAGGATATTATATATATATATATATATATATATATATATATATATATATATATATATATATATATATATATATATATATATGGATCGGGCTGCACGCCACATCAATATGATGATTGGGATGTAGGAGCCCCTCTGGAGTTTGCACACCCCAGTGAGCGTGGTTGACTATAAATATATGGATCGTGTTGCACGCCACAACGGTTACTACGATTACTATTATTATGAGATATAAATGAGTCGGGTGCTGAGAGTAAGTATCGAGTGACGATAGTTAAGTCACGAGTGACTGAGAGGCTTGTCACGCCCCAAATCGAGGGACATGACCGGCACCTGACCGGGTTGCCCCAGTCAAGCGGACCTGGGTGCCTTCCATTCCCACGCGTTACCCCTGTGTTGACTGTTACTCATTAACCAAAATATCTTACCAACAATGACTGATTTCACAATGCATAAACATAACCATGTGATTTATTTACTAACAAGTTCATAATTTACATTTACAACGCCCCATACATATACATAGGCCACAATTCCACAGTTTACATGTCTACGGAGCCTCTAGGATACAAAAAGGAAATACAATACTTGCCGGTAACAAGGCCCCGGCTATACCTTACAAAATCCAAAAGAAAGTCTGAAATAAAAGTGGTATGAGCCACACTGTGCCCCGAGGAAGAAAGGGGCTCACCAAAATGGGCAGTGGAAGGAGAAGGATACTACTGCCGATGAGCTGAAGTGCCTGCTACTGATCCACCTACAATCATGATACGAATGTAGCGTCCCCGGCAAAAGGGACGTCAGTACACTTGAATTGTACTGGTATGTATGGACAAACTTTGTCCCAAGTAAACTCAAGCCATTAAATTACATCAACAATTAATTAAGCCAGCCAACCATGTTTCCACATTTTTCCTCATTTCAAATAATTCTCACACAAAGCACTTTCTACAACCAACCAATTTAACAATAATCAATCAATCACGTAAAGCACAAGTAGTCAAACAAAGGGGCAATCAGTGCCCCACAGGTTGCAAACTCTCCTGTTGTCTCCTTTCACAATTTCACATTATTGATTTATGTATCAATTTTTAATAGCGATTTCGATCGCTTTCCATCCTTATTGCCCCTGACCACCCTTATTACCTCGGCCACCCTTATCACCCCAACCCACACCTTATTTCACCACGTCGCGGCGCGCGACACGACCCCGCCTTACAGCTGAAAACACAACAATTTCAAACAGCAGATAAGGTACTACACACAATTTCAACAAGTTCAAATAAGCAACTTGCACATTGTTTCATGTTCTCAATTACTTCTCAATTCAATATCACAACCATGTTACAGCATTTCCACAATTCAGGTGTTTCATCTCTTTCCACAATAAACCAATTCTCAAGTGTTTCGTTTTCTTTTCCACAAGGTGCCATATAGGCCATCATAATCATTATTCACAAATTGTTTACCCAATTCAACTCTCATTTACCTTTCGGTTCGTATTTCATACCACAACACTCATAGTTCAACAACAACTTTGAATATCCAACAACAACATCAAATAATCACATACAATTTCTCAAATCAACACATGCCAAACAATTTTACACATAAGGGCGATTTCACAAGAATCAAAATTAGCCATACATACCTGGTGATGAGTTTTCTTCCATTAACTTTCTACTTTATGCTTACCCAAGATGTCCTATTCTTGCCAACCTTGTTCTTGAAGACTCTTACTTCTACTTACTTCTTTTGTTTTACTAAAAATCAAGATCAATAATCATGCATGAGTATAAAATTCCATTTTCAAAAGCTATTATATGCAAACCTCTCTTTACCCAATTTAAAACTGAAAATCAAAGAAAATAGTTAGGGTTTTTACCTTGAAAAGATTGGGGATGTTGAATCTTTGCCCTAGAATCCTTGGAATTAAGTAGTTGAAACAATCCTTGAAGATGAAAGATTTCTCTCTCTAAAAACCCTCTCTTCTCTCTCTAATTTTTGTGAGGTGATATGATAAAAATGAAGAAGAAAGGTGTTATATTAAAGAAGAGATCGGGTCAAAATGTTACAAAATCTGGGCCGGGGTCGAATATGCGGTCACTATGCGACCGCAGAACCCACATGCGGTCCGCAAAGTGACCGCAAAATGGCCTCAAAGTTTATGCAGGTTCTGTTAAGGAATGCGGTCACTATGCGGACCGCATGTTGATTCTGCGGTCGCAAAAGTGCACCGCAGATTTGACATGCGATCGCATATCGACCGCACATTTGACGGATTTTGAGAAACTCTCTGGAACGATTTGCGGTCGGAATGCGGTCCGCATGTTGATTCTGCGGTCGCATTCTTGACCGCATATTTGACACTTTTTCGGAAAAATTATTTCTCTACATTTTTGAAACTTAAATCATTACCAAGGGTCCGAACCGCGGCGAGCAAGCTCGCCGCGAAGAATTCTACGCATTCCTAACACATCATTCGGACCATGACACCACATCTACTAGGTTTTATGCACAAAAATTTTACGGGGCTTTACATCCTCCCCCCCTTAAGATCATTCGTCCTCGAATGAGGATTTTGAAATAAATAAGTTTTGAAAGACATGATATGCAAGCTATCAAAATTTTGACTAACTCTTATACTTTAGAAAAATTTCGCCAGAGTTTCCTTTGTATTATGGACATATCCACCTGTCAGAGGGCCCCCGAAACACATTACCAAACAACAATACACAAATACAACACTTTTCACAACTTGTATATACTTTCTTGCCTCAACAAATGCACACATTTTATCACATTGTTACTATTGTACATAACTAGTCACTTCAATGAGTCCTTTCCTTATTCAACCATTTTAACACAACATGTACACACAAACAAACCACTACCAATCTACACTTACTATTAGTCGCTTACTTAACACATAACTCTTTACGAAATGGAGGAGGCTTTTACTAACACTAAGAGGGAAACAACTTGGACAAGATGACAGTTACTAGAAGTAGAAGGATCGCCTAATTTCTTCTAAGCTTGATCAAACAAATGGGGGTACTTTTCCTTCATCTCTTTCTCTGCTTCCCATGTGGCCTCCTCAACTTGTTGACTTCGCCAGAATACTTTAACAGAGGCAACCTCCTTATTTCTTAACTTACGGACTTGCCTATCAAGAATGGCAACTGGAACTTCTTCATATGACAAATCTTCATTAACCTCAATAGCCTCGACTGACATGATTGCGGATGGATTTCCAATCACTTTCTTCAACATGGACACATGGAATACCGAGTGCACCGATGACATCTCAAGAGGCAATTCTAGCCTATAAGCAACTTGACCAATCCTTTGAACGATCCGATATGGACCAACATACCTAGGACTCAATTTCCCTTTCTTTCCGAATCGCATGACTCCCTTAATAGGAGATACCCTCAAGAACACCCAATCATCGACTTGAAACTCCAAATCCCTTCGATGAACGTCTGCATAGGACTTTTGACGACTCTGTGCTGTTTTCATTCTCTCCTGAATAACCTTGACCTTTTCCATAGCTTCGTACACCATATCTGGCCCTAGCAATTCCGCTTCACCTGCCTCAAACCACCCAATTGGCGATCTACATCTTCTCCCGTACAATGCCTCAAATGGGGCCATCTGAATGCTAGCTTGATAGCTATTATTGTAAGCAAATTCTATCAGTGGCAAGTGTTCATCCCAATTACCTTTAAAATCTAAGACACAAGCCCGCAACATATCTTCAAGCGTCTGAATGGTCCGCTCGGCCTGTCCACCGGTCTGTGGATGGAAAGCTGTGCTGAGATTCACCTGAGTTCCCAAACCTTGCTGAAACTTCTTCCAAAAGTTAGCTGTGAACTGAGCCCCACGATCCGAGATGATAGAAAGTGGAGTGCCATGAAGTTTTACTATCTCCTTGATGTTCAATCTTGCATATTGCTCTCTGCAGTATCAGTGGACTTGACAGGCAGGAAGTGAGCTGATTTGGTGAGTCGATCCACTATCACCCATATTGAGTCGAACTTTCGCCGAGTGCGAGGTAACCCTACCACGAAATCCATATTGATCATCTCCCATTTCCACCTTGGTATTTCTATAAGCTGAGTTAATTCTCCAGGCCGTTGATGCTCGGCCTTCACTTGTTGACAGTTCGGACATTTAGCTAGAAAGCTTGCTATATCCCTTTTCATACCGTTCCACCAATAAATCTCCTTAAGGTCATGATACATTTTCGTGGAACCTAGTTGTACAAAATATCTAGAAATATGTGCCTCTGCCATTACCTTTTCCCGAAGTTCGTTCACGTCCGGAACACATAGTCTGCCTTGACACCGCATTACACCATCTTTGCTGCTGTGTACAAATGTTGAGGTCTTGTCATTCAGAACTGCTTCCTTTACCCGAACTAATGCTGGATCCATGAACCGTTTTTCCTTGATTTCCGCGACCAATGATGATTCTGCTCCATTATGCACCAAAACATTCCCCTCGTCTGACGCAGAGATACGAACCCCCAAACTGGCTAATTGGTAAACCTCTCGAGACTGGGGTCTCCGATACATACCCAAATGAGCCAAACTACCCATGGATCTCCGACTAAGAGCATCGGCTACCACATTTGCCTTCCCTGGATGGTACAATATGTTCATCTCATAGTCCTTGAGCAATTCTAACCACCGCCGCTGTCTCGGATTTAGCTCCTTCTGCTTGAACAAATACTGGAGGCTCTTGTGGTCTGAAAACACATCTACATGAACTCCATAAAGATAATACCGCCATATTTCAAAGCAGACACAACCGTCGCAAGCTCCAAATCATGTGTCGGGTAATTCTTCTCGTGATTTTTGAGTTATCTCAAAGCATACTCTATAACCTTTCCGTGCTGCATCAACACACACCCTAACCAACCTTGGAGGCATAACTTTCACCTTAATACTTTACATCGATAGCGGAACATCCTTACTATATTCCTCATACATAAGACCTTCCACGAATTGAGTTCCACTATAATTTCCTTGATGTGGTTACGACCCCGTGTGAACAATTGCTACTAACTCTTCATAATTCTTAACCCAAGGCATTGCTGAATGAGTTTTCTCATATGACCTCCTGTCTCAAATGAATAGCACTGGCTAACTTTGCACATATACCCCGAATAACACTAACTTGCACGGCATTGTATCGAATGTAAAGTAGCATTGTGCTCTAACTTTTCTTAACCAACCTCTTCTCCACATATGTGCATTATAGACTTTAAGAAACTGCACTACTTCCCCTGTGAAATTTCCTACCATCCCTCATTACAGTTAAACACCTCTCAAAACGTATATCAACAACCTTTATATGCATATGACTTACGAAGGGTCACTATCCCGAGAAGGGTATTCTCTGAAACTTTAAATCCTCCTCAATACTTCAACAACAACTTTTGGTTTCACTCTTAAGTGTAAGGCTTAGTCCACTTGATTCTATCTCGGATGAGTAGCTCGCCTTATTCCCCATGTTATAGTTACCAATAAAGTTCCCTGATATTGCCGCTTAAGAGTTATCATGCCAAACACGTCTAGTCTGTCACGAGTTTTCATCCTCTTTCAATCCATTCCGAGCCTTTCATTCCCATCTTTTTTTTTTTTTGCGGATAGTGCATAATTAATAGCTTTAATGTTCCACACATTTGTCTGTCTCCTGTGAATTTGAAAAATCATTATGTCCTGTTTAATCATTTTACAGTACCACAACCTCACCAACGATAACCTCGCTTCCCATTGTGTGTAGACATGAACTATCTCTAGACCTCTTTAGTTGATATTCAGTGTCATCCAAGTCGGTTGCATTGCGGTTAATCCCTTATAACTTTTATTAACACTTGTGCCCTAAGTGAGTCCACCATTCTGATGCAAAAATTATTTTAAATAACCATGACCATCTCAATTTAAAAGTTTTCTCCCTATTTCTTCTCACCTCATTCTTCTTAGTTAGTGAATAGCCACGCACTCTTCCATATATTACGTGGTCTCTTACCTTAGGCATTCCATCCGGCTCACTTCTTAACTCTTATTGGGACATATGTAGCAAGGAGTGTTTGTCTGAACATCACTTAACACTTATCTATTTGTAAGGCTCTTTAGAGGCTCTCTATCAAGCCCCAATTACCATCTTGGGTTGTTGTGGCAACACATTCATTTCTCTCACTCGTTCTGGCTTTCTTAGTATCCCGAAACTTTGTTTAAATCACAAATCTATGATTAGCCCACTCTAGGAACTCACAATCTTTCACATTTGACATATGGTACCTCCTTGGGTCCCATTTCTCCCGACCTTATGACAAGTAAAAGTCTCTTTACAAACATACTATTATTTTCTAGAATCGTTGACCCTATCAGTCACATTGCCATGCGTGAAGAATTTACATTCCTTAATCTCTTTTCTAGACCACACATGTCTTCACCAAAATATTCAAATATCATAGCTACATGGTCTCGCTCTTGTTTTATTGTATTTAAGTGGCCTCACGATGGTCCTCCCTCTCCCACATGGGGAAAATATCCTGGATCTTGACACAAGTCTTGAGTGTAGAAACTTTAGGAACATATGCCTCATATATCTATACCTCTTATATGCATACTCGACTATTAGGAAAGTTTAAGTCACCATAGTATTGATCTCATAAGTTCCCTTCTCCTATTCAGCCACGTAGGTATGGGATTCCAAGTCCCCACGCATATCCTTTATGAGTGTAACGCAACTTCGTACATTTCTGGGTCCTTATAACGTTCGTAAGACAAGGGTCTTCTCACCTAGGGTCCAATTGAGTCTTATTTCATAACTTTTTACCTCATATGAGAGACTTACACTCTCCCCATTAATCTCTTAGTCATTATCTCATATATCACGTGCTTATATAACCAATATTCTTTCACACCTTACGATCAATTATATACTTTTTGCACTAACCATGCTTGCTATTTAAGCTTACATATCAATTATCAAATCAATGCCTCTTCGTGCGGGTAATCACTTCTAATCCTTTCCCCAAATAAAGTATACTTGTAGTACTATGTACTTATACTATATATATTCATACAGTTTATTCAACAAGATACGTGTGCAATCTCCATAACACCCATGTCTTTTCCCATTGGTCATGACATATGACAACACTACATAAAATAGACGAAAGAGCATTTAAACTTACCTTGAATCTCAACGCACGGGTTACAAAACAATCTTATAGTCAAGCTTTATCGCACGATTTGGAGTGATGAAGAAGGGTAATATTCCTAAATGTCCGTGCAGCCCCCTACTTATATGATGTGGTCGACAACACACCTATAAGAAGGGCACTACTAGACACGGCTCCGAGACATCCTAGGACACTTTAAAAACCATATGCTCTGATACCAAGTTTGTCACGCCCCAAATCGAGGGACATGACCGGCGCCTGACCGGGTTGCCCCAGTCAAGCGGACCTGGGTGCCTTCCATTCCCACGCGTTACCCCTGTGTTGACTGTTACTCATTAACCAAAATATCTTACCAACAATGACTGATTTCACAATGCATAAACATAACCATGTGATTTATTTACTAACAAGTTCATAATTTACATTTACAACGCCCCATACATATACATAGGCCACAATTCCACAGTTTACATGTCTACGGAGCCTCTAGGATACAAAAAGGAAATACAATACTTGCCGGTAACAAGGCCCCGGCTATACCTTACAAAATCCAAAAGAAAGTCTGAAATAAAAGTGGTATGAGCCACACTGTGCCCCGAGGAAGAAAGGGGCTCACCAAAACGGGCAGTGGAAGGAGAAGGATACTACCGCCGATGAGCTGAAGTGCCTGCTACTGATCCACCTACAATCATGACACGAATGTAGCGCCCCCGGCAAAAGGGACGTCAGTACACTTGAATTGTACTGGTATGTATGGACAAACTTTGTCCCAAGTAAACTCAAGCCATTAAATTACATCAACAATTAATTAAGCCACCCAACCATGTTTCCACATTTTTCCTCATTTCAAATAATTCTCACACAAAGCACTTTCTACAACCAACCAATTTAACAATAATCAATCAATCACGTAAAGCACAAGTAGTCAAACAAAGGGGCAATCAGTGCCCCACAGGTTGCAAACTCTCCTGCTGTCTCCTTTCACAATTTCACATTATTGATTTTTGTATCAATTTTTCAATAGCGATTTCGATCGCTTTCCATCCTTATTGCCCCGACCACCCTTATTACCTCGGCCACCCTTATCACCCCAACCCACACCTTATTTCCCCACGTTGCGGCGCGCAACACGACCCCGCCTTACAGTTGACAATTTCAAACAGCAGATAAGGTACTACACACAATTTCAACAAGTTCAAATAAGCAACTTACACATTGGTTCATATTCTCAATTTCTTCTCAATTCAATATCACAACCATGTTACAGCATTTCCACAATTCAGGTGTTTCATCTCTTTCCACAATAAACCAATTCTCAAGTGTTTCGTTTTCTTTTCCACAAGGTGCCATATAGGCCATCATAATCATTATTCACAAATTGTTTACCCAATTCAACTCTCATTTACCTTTCGGTTCGTATTTCATACCACAACACTCATAGTTCAACAACAACTTTGAATATCCAACAACAACATCAAATAATCACATACAATTTCTCAAATCAACACATGCCAAACAATTTTACACATAAGGGCGATTTCACAAGAATCAAAATTAGCCATACATACCTGGTGATGAGTTTTCTTCCATTAACTTTCTACTTTATGCTTACCCAAGATGTCCTATTCTTGCCAACCTTGTTCTTGAAGACTCTTACTTCTACTTACTTCTTTTGTTTTACTAAAAATCAAGATCAATAATCATGCATGAGTATAAAATTCCATTTTCAAAAGCTATTATATGCAAACCTCTCTTTACCCAATTTAAAACTGAAAATCAAAGAAAATAGTTAGGGTTTTTACCTTGAAAAGATTGGGGATGTTGAATCTTTGCCCTAGAATCCTTGGAATTAAGTAGTTGAAACAATCCTTGAAGATGAAAGATTTCTCTCTCTAAAAACCCTCTCTTCTCTCTCTAATTTTTGTGAGGTGATATGATAAAAATGAAGAAGAAAGGTGTTATATTAAAGAAGAGATCGAGTCAAAATGTTACAAAATCTGGGCCGGGGTCGAATATGCGGTCACTATGCGACCGCAGAACCCACATGCGGTCCGCAAAGTGACCGCAAAATGGCCTCAAAGTTTATGCAGGTTCTGTTAAGATATGCGGTCACTATGCGGACCGCATGTTGATTCTGCGGTCGCAAAAGTGCACCGCAGATTGACATGCGATCGCATATCGACCGCACATTTGACACGGATTTGGGCAACTCTCTGGAACGATTTGCGGTCAGAATGCGGTCCGCATGTTGATTCTGCGGTCGCATTCTTGACCGCATATTTGACACTTTTTCGGAAAAATTAATTCTCTACATTTTTGAAACTTAAATCAATACCAAGGGTCCGAACCACGGCGAGCAAGCTCGCCGCGAAGAATTCTACGCATTCCTAACACATCATTCGGACCATGACACCACATCTACTAGGTTTTATGCACAAAAATTTTACGGGGCCTTACAAGGCTGCCCGAGGGGTCATATTCTAAGTGATTCCTGGCCCAAGTGGCCCTGTTGTGATGTTTCCACTTTTATCATTCTTCTTTTAAATAAGCCACTGTTGGATATATTGCCAAGTAACTGATTTCAATGTTTTAAACTAGAAATGATGATATTATGATAGAACTAATTTTAAGGTTAATACCCCATTTCTAGCACCTTTTAACATTTCACGCTCAGCAGCCACACACAGCAGGGACATATCTGCAGCGGCCTGCTCGCTGTGTTGCAATAGGTTATACCCACCTGGGATCAGAATTTGGCGGTTGGATCTACCTGATGTCATCCCCACACTGGTCGGACCCCTCGTTAATGCATCTTCATCTGCGGGGGCGGCCTCAAGGACCACCCTCTCACCATCGCATTCTTTTTTAGCAACAGGCGACGAGCTGCTCTCTAGAATGCATGATGGGGTGGCATTAGGAACTGCCCACCCTTGGGGATCCGACCTCCAGAATGAATGACATCGGCCATAAAACTGGCCTTGACTCCCGACGGGGCTCACTTGCCCTCCCATCTTCTGTAGCTATCCCCTTGCCAGTCATCAACCAGTGTCTTTTCCTTTCTGGTGGCTCCTCGCCGTTGGAAGTCTCTTCCACAGGCCGTGGGGATGGCAGTGACGGAGTCGCTTCCCTTGTGAACGCCTCCACAGACGCAACCTCAGGTTGAGGGACCTCCGGAATGCCATCACTAGGCGAGCCACAGGGTATGTATTCATCTTCAGAGTCAGTCCCCGCCCCAGGAAAGGTAACGACGCTCTTCTTCTTCTTCTTCTTCTTGGGGGCGCACCGACGTGCCAACACGAATTACTCGGGTAACAAAACCTAAGAAAACCTCCAAACCATAGTCAAAGGGTTGCCTGGCCGGTCGTATCGTTCACGTCATGCAGCCTAGGTGCGGTATTCCTCCGCATACGGAATTATTCTCTCCACCCACGACCTAATATTTTCAATAAACCGAGGTGGATAAGCCCTCGCTACAAAACAAAAGGGGAAGCAAAAGAAGTTGCAATGGCCGTATGGTCAAAATCGCAAGCAGTCCTATATTCTACAAGTAAAAATACTTACATTCTGGATTTCATCTTTTGGGAATCCCTTTGAGATTTGACACCAGGTGTTCTGTCCTGATGTAGAAGTATTTACGCCAAAAGTGGCGGTTAGTCTTATCATCGGCATTAACAACCAAGCCCCTTGTGCCACGACTTTTCAGCTGCAGCATGGTACCCCTCAGGTAACCAAGGCTGAATAACTGTAAGAGGTGGTGGACCGAGACACTGCACTCAGCCCTGGCCGCATAAGTGGTTATAATACGGCACATCTTTAAAGTGTAGGGAGTGAGCTGAGACGGACACACGTTGTAGAAATGGCAAAGATCCTCCATTAGGGGGTAGATTGGAAGACTGTAACCGATCAAGAACGAGAACTCATAGAACATGCAATACCCAGGCTTGTGCACATTAACACAGTCCATTCCAGCCGGCACCATCTCCATATGGTCTGGAATATGATATGTCTCTCGAAGATTCATCCAAGTGGGATTGTAATAACTCTCTGTGCTCCCCGGGAAGGGCTAGGCTCTTAGTTGGGAAATCCATAAGAACATGTATCTCTTTTGGGAGGACGTTGTCGATACTAAGAGGAACACGGGCCTTCTCTGCCTTTTCCCCTTCACCACCGGAAGATGACAGAACCCTAGACGGGGCATTATCCTTGGCCTTTTTACTACTTTGTCCACGTTTTGTTGTGATATTTTCTATAAGAAATGAAACTCAAACGATAAGAAGTGTTGTTTTAAAAGAAATGGAAGAGTCTCGCACGAAATAGCAGTTACTAAAAAGAAAGATGAAAAAAGAAGCAGAAAAAGTTCAAAGGTTCGAAAGATAAAATAGATTGAACCTTCCCTCTATTTATAGGGTTAGGATGCACGGAAATCTAAGAGGAATGATTAAAAATGGGCACGGGAAACCAAAATATCACATAACCGCCGTGGGAGCAAATATAATTATGATGCATGCGAGCAATGATATTATTCAAAAAGGGGGCCACGCGTCAGCAGCTCA
Source organism: Nicotiana noctiflora (assembly GCA_032618575.1). Lineage (NCBI taxonomy): Eukaryota > Viridiplantae > Streptophyta > Magnoliopsida > Solanales > Solanaceae > Nicotiana > Nicotiana noctiflora. The sequence continues at coordinate 24,518 of JASVEL010011273.1, read as the reverse complement.
ACGATGCCATATATTTCCCCTCATTCACATCACCGCCCCCATAGTGAGATCAAATTTTCTATAGACGAGGTCTGCATTTCTGCCCATTGAAGACGTCTACTACATACGCCTCCAACGAGCGGAGGGACTAACTGTATGGGTCTATGCAGAAGGGTGCGCCCAATAAGCGTATGTCTACTAAAGTAAGGGTATGACTCGGACGTAAGGATGAAGGCGACGTGTCACGCCCTAAATTGAGGGACATGACCGGCGCCTGACCGAGTAGCCGCAGTCAAGCGGACCTGGGCGCCTTTCTATCGCACGCGTTACCCCTGTGTTGATTATTTCTTATAAACCAAATATCTTACCTATAATGAATGATTTTACAATGCATAAACATAACCATATGATTGATTTACTAACAAGTTCACAATTTACAATTTAGAACGCTCGACATACATATACATAGGCCACAATCCCACAGTTTACGTGTCTACGGAGCATCTAGGATACAAATATAATACTTGCCGGTAACAAGGCTCCGGCTATTCCTTACAAAACCAAAATGAAGTCTAAAACAAAAGTGGCATGAGCCACACAGGGCCCCGAGGAAGAAAGGGGCTCACCAAAACGGACAGTGGAAGATGAAGAATACTACTGCCGACGAGCTGAAGTGCCTGCTACTGATCCACCTACAATCATAACACGAATGTAGCGTCCCCGGCAAAAGGGACGTCAGTACACTGGAATTGTACTGGTATGTATGGACAAACTTTGTCCCAAGTAAACTCAAGCCATTAAACAAGTAATCACAATGATAAGACAGCCCATAAATTACTTCAAGAATCAATTAAGCCAGCCAACCATGTTTTTCACAGTTTTACTCCTTTCAGATAATTTTCAATACAAAGCGAGTTTAAGATCAACAAGTAGAACAACAACCAATCAACCACATAAATCACAAGTAGTCAAACAAAGGGGCAATCAGTGCCCCACAGGTTGCAAACTCTCCTGCTGTCTCCTTTCACAATTTCACATCAATGATTTTTTATCAATTTCAATAGCGATTTCGATCGCTTTCCATCCTTATTACCTCGTCCACCCTTATTACCTCAGCCACCCTTATTACCTCGGCCACCCTTATCACCCCAACCCACATCTTATTCCTTCATGTTGCGGCGCGCAACCCGATCCCACCGTACAGTTTCAAACACAACAATCACAAACAGCAAATAAGGCACTACACACAATTACAACAAATTCAAATAAGCAACTTACAATTCGATTCATATTCTCAAATACTTTTCAAACTGATATCACAACCAAGTTACCATGTTTCCATATTCGAGATTACTCACACATGTATGTTCAATAATTCACCACAATTCAAGTGTTTCATCTCTTTCCACAAGAAACCATATATGCCACAACAACAATTGTTCTCAGTTCTTTACCAATTCCAATTCACTTGTTATCTTTCAATTCATATTTCATACCACACCACATGTAGTTCAACATCAATTGAATACCCAACAATGACATCAAAGAATCACATACAATCTCTCAAATTAACATATGCCAAACAATTTCACACATATGGGCGATTTTACAAGAATCAAAATTAGCCATACATACCTTGTATCGAGTTTTCTTCCTTTAAATTTCTACTTTATGCTTACCCAAGCTATCCTATCTTTGCCGACCTCGTTTTGCAGACTCTTACGCCTATTCACTTCCTCTTTACTAAAAATCAAGTTCAATAATCATGCATGAGTGTAAAATTCCAGTTTCAAAAGCTACTATATGCAAACCTCTCTTTACCAGCTTTAAAATTGAAAATTAGAGAAAATAGTTAGGGTTTTTACCTTGAAATGATTTGGGGAAGTTGAATCTTTCCCCTAGAATCCTTTGGACTAAATGGTTGGAACAATCTTTGAGGATAAAAGACTTCTCTCTCTAAAATCCCTCTCTTCTCTTTCTAATTTTAGTAAGATGATATGATAAAATGAAGGAGAAAGGTGTTATATTAAAGAAGAGGTCGGGTTGAATTTTATAAAATTTCTGGGCCGGGTCAATTCTGCGGTCGCATCTGCGATCGCAGAATCGACATGCGGTCCGCATATTGACCGCGAAATTGCCTCAAAATTTACACAAGTTCTGTTACGGAATGCGACCAAAATGCGGTCCGCATTCTTGATATGCGGTCGCAGAGTGCACCGCGGATTTGACACTCAAAAACCTTCAACAATTTATGCGATAGATCTGTGGTCCGCATTTCCATTATGCGATCGCATATCGACCGCATTCTCAACACCAATTTTTGTAAACCTTCTGTTAAGCTCTGCAGCAGGAATGCGGTCCGCATAGCAGATATGCGATCGCATCCCTGACCGCAGAATTGACACTTTTCTGGAAAAATCGATTCTTCACATTTTTGAAACTTAAATCACTACCAAGGGTTCGAACCGCGGCGAGAATTCTACGCATTCCTAACTCAATATTCGGACCATGACACCACAGCTACTAGGTTTTATGCACAAAAATTTTACGGGGCCTTACACGACGCCAGTTAAAACTCGGCGTCCTCGCTAGGAGATCGTCGACCACGTTTTGTACTTTTATAATTATTGCAAGGAAGGCCTCCCCTATATAAAGAGGACCTTCCCATTGTATAAATGCATCGGTGTTATTCTCAAATAATACTACTCTCTTTTTTTTTCTCTCTCTATCTCTATCTCCAACGAACATCTATTCTTGAGTTCATATTATCAAGTTGTAATATTAGATCTACAACGATAACATCATTTTTATATCTCTACGTCTATTATATTTGATAACGATTTACCCTTTCGTATTTTTGATTGTTTTCTAGCTTACAAAGTATGTTGTTAACTTTTGAGCCAAACAATAGATATATATAATAAATTTTTGGCAACACAATATTATTTTTTGGCTATGGGAAGTAAGAAAGATCTCGAGAGATTAGGGGGTTCAAATTTTAGATAAAACCTAAAAAGAAAGAAAAGGTGCGTAGAGTTAATTGATGCATGTGCTAATAAAAGATGTAGCAAGTATCTGAAAAATTAATCAAGATGTGCGAAAACTAATCGTACACTACCGTGAGGATAAATAGATGGTAGACTAAAACTTCTTGCTTCTACCTTAATGGTTTAGCGCATGAATTTGGATATTTTCATTCAACTATAAGTGATAATAGTATACTAAATTAAATTGGGAAAAAAGAACATGAACATGAATATACCTGTAATAAGGTGATCCTTTAATTGGCTTTTGGCCATACAATCGCTAACTGGCACTGAAATTATTACCTACCGAAGCAAGAGTTGTGCTCACCGGATAAATTTCGGAATGGAACTTCAACTAAAAAATTAACTAACATATTCATTTATTCAATCACCACCCCCACCCCACCCTGTCCCCCACCCCATAAGAAAAAGATAAAAACCACCGAAAGATCAACAACTTACAAACCTTTTTCTAGGTGATGGCATGCTAATTTTAGTTTCGTCACCGGATAAAGGACAGCCGGGTGCATTATTCGATAGTGTCGTGCTGAAATCTTCTCTGTATCATTCCAATTTTGTCGGACTTTTCTGAAAGAAATCGGTGGAGTCTTCTTGGATGCGAAAAAATGGATCTTTTTGTAGCCCATCTTCCATTACCAAAAGAGTAATTTTTTGGCTATACCTAGTGCTGAAATCTTGTTCTTGCTAGTATCTAAAAAATTTGTTACTGGAAGAAAATAGGTGTGAATTAAACCGAGTAGATGAGTTTGCCGTCCAATATTTAATACAGTAATATTCAAGTTAGCCACTTCAAATTCATGAGTTAAGTTTCGTACTTTGATAGTCTAGAAAAAAATTAAATTTCCAAAAAAGTACTTAGAGGGTTTTGTTTACATCACATATCTATAAATTGATTCATCTCCATAAAGAGCTGAATGAAACCAAAGTTTTCATTGATTTGAAAACAAAATTTCATATATAATAGCTTACTTTCTTCATGGTAAATACTTTTCACATGTAAGAGAAATGGTTCTATTTTTAATCTTTTTGTGACAAGTAAATCTCGTAATGTTATTTTGTACATCGATCCAAAGGAAGTAAAGCCACGTTATTCTGGCTTCGGAAAATAAGCTCAACCTAACCATTTTTTTTTTCTAAAACCTAAACAAAAATTATAAACACATGCTTATATTTTGTTTTATAGATGTATTTAAACTAATTATTTCAAAACTTAGACCAAAAACTAATCCAACGACATCGGGAAAATCTTAAGCGATTACGTACAATTTTAAGCTAATCATATTTAATTTGTCTCATTTTATGCTCATCATAATAGTTCAGATTCCCCACTGATAGTATAGCCTTTTGCGAGAATAATTATGTCCGTTCCTATATTATATCGGAAACTATATCTGTTTATAGTTTGCATATTACTTTTCATGCTAATAGTATTCCTACAAAATATAGATGTCACGACCCGGATTTTTCCCCGACATCGGGATCGTGATGGCGCCTACTCGTGGTAGCTAGGCAAGCCACTGTGTTCATACTATCCTGTTTTTAATAAAATTTCATAATTAATTTATCAACAAACCATAACTTTAATTAAATAAGTGCGGAAGACTTTATCGAAATAGTATTAAGCAGTTTCAAGGTAAAACCATACTGAAATCCTCTACCCAAGACATGGAGTCACCAACTCACGAACTACTACTGAATACTACACATAAAAGTGAGAAAGAAATATACAATAATCTGTTTGTCTCGGAACAAAGAGACTAGAGCTAGTAACATAAGTAAAGAGAGAGACGTCGGGCCTGCGGACGTCTGCAAGCTACCTCGGTCTCAAATATGATCAACTCTCACGCAAAAGATTTACTGCTCCTGCTCCTGATCGTAACCTGGACCTGTGCAAAAACGCACAGAAGTGTAGTATCAGCACAACCGACCCCATGTGCTGGTAAGTGCCTGACCTATCCCGGCGAAGTAGTGACAAGCCTAGGACCAGACACCCACATAAACCTTTGCAGTTCCATATATATGTATACCACAAATAACAAGAATTAACCAAGTAATAACACAATAAAGAATATCTCAAAAGAACTCAACAATTAACAACAGTTAATAGGTTCACAAGGAAAAACAAAGTATAATGGAAAAACAAGTAATATCAAGTCAAGGAATAGCAAGTAGTTGCACGGCATTACCCTTCGTGCTTTTACTCTCATCCTCACATCCATGGTACGGCATGATCCTTCGTACATGGTTCAATAACAAGGCACGGCATGATTCTTCGTGCATAATCAATAAAACATGGCACGGCATTAACCTTCGTGCATAATCAATAATAAGGCACGTCATTAACCTTCGTGCATAAATAATAAATCAAGGCACGGCATCACCCTTCGTGCATTATCATTCTTCCTCACCCAAATAACAATCATAGTTAAGGGCAAAGAATGAAACAGTAAATCATAAACCGTCCCAACAAGGGCAATCAACAATCATCTTCACAACAAGTCTCGACAAGGGAGAACAATAACACTTCTACAATCCGGCAAGGGTTCAACAATTTATATTCAAATATGTCCCACAAAAAGTATTAACAACGACTCACGGTCATGCTAGACGCCAGAGTATGGATGCTCGTCACCACAGCCCATACACCGCACTCGATCACATAACACATAGCACATAATCATATTCCCTCAAGCTAGGATAGAACAAACACTTACCTCGAATGTTTATGAACAATTCAATCCGTGGCAATGCCTTTTCCTTTCAAATTTGGCTCCAATCCAACCGTATCTATACACAATTGATTTAATATTATCAATACTACTCAACAAGCTAATTCATAAAGCCAATTACAACTTTTACAACATTCTGCCCGGAATAGTGAATTTCGACCCCGGGCCCACATGGTCGGAACTCGGGGTTCGGACCAAAATCCGGTTACCCATCCCCCCACGAGTTCAAGTATATGATTTGTTTCAAAATCAGATCTCAATTCGAGGTCCAATTTCCCAATTTATGAAAACCCATATATTCTACCAAAAACAAGAAATTCTACCATGAAAACCTTTGATTTCTATTGAAAAACATGTTTAATGTTGTTAGGAATTAAAAGAATTAAGTAAAAAGTGACTTACAATTGTTTTGAAGAAGAGGGAGTTCGTGAAGAGCCAATGGGTGTTTTTGGGTTGTGAAATGTGAAAAATGAAGCTGGAAATCGTGATTTACAGGTCTCTGTGTTCGCATTTGCGAACATGGGTTCGCAATTGCGAACCCCGACCAATTTCTAGAGTTTGAAAAATAAGCTAAGGATGGAAAGTTCGCATTTGCGAACATTTGTTCGCATTTGCGAAGCCAAGGCAAATGTTGGGGTTTCACATTTGCGAAATAATGTTCGCATTTGCGAACAAGCTAGGCTTCTGGGTTTTGTCGCAATTGTGACAAATGCTTCGCATTTGCGAAGCGAGGCAACATACTGAAGGCCTCGCATTTGCGAGGTTAAGTTCGCAATTGCGAACTCCGGCCCAGGTATGCCAGTATCGCATTTGCTAGATTTCCTTCGCATTTGCGAAGGTGAGCCTACTTGCCCAGGATCGCATTTGCGACCTTTTGTTCGCATTTGCGAACTTGGCTTGTTTTTGGCAGACATCGCATTTGCGATAAAGGGTTCGCATTTGCGAACCCAGCCTTGACTTGTCTTCTTCGCATTTGCGAGAAATTCTTCGCAAATGCGAAGCCAACAACTGGGTGAAAAACCAGCAGTGCAAAAATTCAGAAATTGATCCTACGGCCTATCAAATCTTTACCCGAGCCCCCCGGGCTCCCAACCAAACATGTACACAACTTCAAAAACACATTACGAACTTGTTTGTGCGATCACATCGCCAATATCACATCGTTTTCATCAAATTAAGCCTCAAGTTCATGATTTTCATACTTTTGGTTTTCAAAACATTCAAACTTGGAACTCAAGGTCCAAAACATATCAAACGACATCCGAATGTCACCAAACTTTGCAGAAAGCACATATATAATATTTAAGACTTGTACCAGGCGGCGGAACCAAAATACGAGCCCGATATCAAGGTCAATTAATTTATTTTCCTTTAACAATTACATCAAAAATAATTTCACAGAAAAATTCATAACTTGGGCTCTAGGCCTCAGAATTCGACTCCGGACGCATGTCCAAATCCCATATTTTCCTACGGACCTTTCGGGACCATCCAATCTCGGGTCCGGGTCCGTTTACCAACAATGTTGACCGAAGTCAACCATATCAATATTAATATCTTTTTTATCCAACTTTCTCATAGAATTCATATTTTCTATCACAAAATCTTTCCGGCTACATGCTCGGATCGTGCACGTAAATCGTGGCAAAATAGAATGAGGTTTTCAATGCCTCAGAAGCTCGAAATGATTATTAAAATAAGTGATGACCCTTTGGGTCGTCACAATCTCCACCTCTAAAACAACCGTTCGTCCTCGAATGGACAAAAGAAAGAAGTACCTGAGGCAGGAAACAAATGTGGGTAGCGGCTCCGCATATCAGACTCGGACTCCCAGGTCGAAGCCTCGGGAGGCTGACCTCTCCACTGAACATGCACAAAAGGATAACTCTTCGACCTCAACTATCGAACCTGCCGGTCTAGAATGGCCACCGGCTCCTCCTCGTAAGATAGATCATTGTCCAATTGGACAATACTAAAGTCTAACACATGTGTGGGATCGCCGTGGTATCTCCGAAGCATAGATACATGAAAAACTAGATGCACGGCTGATAAGCTAGGCGGCAAAGCTAGTCTGTAAGCCACCCCTCCCACTCTATCTAGAATCTCAAATGGACCAATATACCTAGGGCTGAGCTTGCCCTTCTTCCCGAACCTCATCATGCCCTTCATAGGTGACACTCGGAGCAATAGTCGTTCTCCAACCATGAAATCTACATCTCGAACCTTATGATCCGCATAAGTCTTCTGCCTGGACTGAGCTGAATGCAATCTCTCCTGAATAGTCTTGACCTTATCTAAGGCCTCCTAAACTAAGTTTGTACCCAATAACCGAGCCTCTCCCGGCTCAAACCATCCCATTAGAGACCGACATCACCTACCATACTATGCCTCATATAGAGCCATCTGAATACTACACTAGTAGCTGTTGTTGTAGGCGAACTCTGCTAAAGGCAAAAACCGGTCCCACGAGCCTCCAAAATCAATGACACAGGCTCGGAGCATATCCACCAATATCTGAATAGTCCTCTCAGACTGGTCATCCATCTGAGGATGAAATGTTGTACTTAACTCAACCTAGGTGCCCAACTCTCGCTGAACCGCTCTCCAGAAATGCAAGGTAAACTGCATACCCCGATACAAGATAATAGATACTGGCACCCCATGAAGACGAACAATCTCCCTAATGTAAACTTCTGCTAACCTCTCCGACGAGTAGGAGATAGATACTAGAATAAAGTGTGATGACTTGGTCAGCCTATCAACAATGACCTAAATAGCATCAAATTTCCTCCGAGTCAAAGGAAGTCCAGTAACGAAGTCCATAGTGATCCGCTCCCATTTCCACTCGGGAATTTCAATCCTCTGGAATACACCACCAGGTCTCTGGTGCTCATATTTCACCTGCTGACAATTTAGACACCGAGCGACATACGCAACAATATCTTTCTTCATTCTGCGCCACCAATAGTGTTGCCGCAAGTCCAGGTACATCTTCGCGGCGCCCGGGTGAATGGAATACCGCAAACGGTGGGCCTCCGCTAAGATCAACTCTCGAATCCCTTCGACATTGGGCACAAAAACTCGACCCTGCAATTTCAATACCCCATCATCATCTAGATTTACCTGTGTGGCACCTCCCCGCTGTACTGTATCTCTCAACTCACGCAAATGAGGATCATTAAATTGCCTCTCACGGATACGCTCTAATAAAGAAGAACGAGCGACCGTGCAGGCTAACACCCTGCTAGGCTCAGAAATGTCTAATCTCACGAACCGGTTGGCTAAGGCCTGGACATCTAGAGCAAATGGTCTCTGACTGACCGGAATGAATGCAAGACTACCCATGCTGGCTGACTTTCTACTCAATGCATCGGCCACCATATTGGCTTTACCTGGGTGGTATAGAATACTCACATCATAGTCTTTCAGAAACTCTAACCATCTTTGCTATCGTAGATTCAACTCCTTTTGCTTTGAACAAGTACTGTAGGCTTTTGTGATCAGTGTACACCTCACATGTCACACCATATAGATAATGTCTCCAGATCTTTAAGGCATGTACCACTGCTGCTAACTCAAGATCATGTCCTGGATAATTCTTTTCATGTATTTTTAACTGCCTCGAAGCATAAGCGATAACCTTACCATCCTGCATCAATACTGCTCCAAGTCCTGTACGAGATGCGTCACAATAAACTGCATAAGGCCCTGCATCCGTAGGTAGTATCAACACTGGCGCGGTGGTCAAGGCTAGCTTGAGCTTCTGAAAGCTCGCCTCACAGTCCTCTGACCACTGGAACTGGACACCCTTCTGGGTCAACCTGGTCATCGGGGCTGCAATAGAAGAAAACCCCTCTACAAATCGACGGTAGTAACCTGCTAATCCCAAGAAACTCCGGATCTCGGTCACTGAAGCTGGTCGAGGCCAATTCTGGACTGCCTCAATCTTCTTTGGGTCTACCTGAATACCTTCCACTGATACAATGTGACCCAGAAATGCTACCGAACTCAACCAGAACTCGCATTTAGAAAATTTGGCGTATAGCTGGTTATCCTTCAGAGTCTGAAGAACCACTCCGAGGTGCTGCTCGTGCTCTTCCTGGCTGCGGGAGTATACCAGGATGTCATCTATAAAGACTATCACGAACAGATCTAAGTTAGGCCTGAATACCCGATTCATCAACTCCATGAATGCCGCTGGGGCATTGGTCAATCCGAAAGACATGACCAAGAACTCATAATGCCCATATCTAGTGCGAAAGGCTGTCTTAGGAATGTCAGCCGCCCTGATCTTCAGCTGATGGTAGCCCGACCTCAAGTCTATCTTTGAGAATACCCTCGCTCCCTGGAGCTGGTCAAACAAATCATCAATCCTCGGCAGTGGATACTTATTCTTTATTGTCACTTTGTTCAATTGCCGGTAATCAATACACATCCACATCGAGCCATCTTTCTTCTTTACAAATAATACAGGTGCTCCCCAGGGGGAAACACTGGGCCTGATAAAGCCTTTCTCTAGAAGGTCTTGCAACTGATCTTTCAACTCTTTTAATTCCATCGGGGCCATACGATAGGGTGGAATAGAGATGGGCTGAGTGCCCGGTGCCAGATCAATACAGAAATCAATATCCTTGTCGGGTGGCATGCCCGGCAGGTCTGAAGGAAAAACCTCAGGAAACTCCCGTACAATAGGGACTGACTCAATAGAAGGAACCTCTACGCTGGAATCGCGAACATAAGCCAGATAAGTTAGACACCACTTCTCGACCATGCGTCGAGCCTTAACATAGGAAATAACAGTGCGAACGGAGTGGCTTGAGGTACCTTTCCACTCTAGTCGGGGTGATTTTGGCAAGGCCAAGGTCACAGTCTTAGCATGACAATCTAGAATAGCATGGTATGGGGACAACCAATCCATCCCCAATATGACATCAAAATCCACCATATCCAAAAGCAACAGATCAACACGGGTCTCAAGACCCCCAAATATAACTACGCACGAACGATGCACCCGGTCGACTACAATTGAGTCACCCACCGGTGTAGCCACATAAACTGGAATATCCAGAGCATAGCTGGGCACGGCCAAATACGGTGCAAAGTAGGAAGACACATATGAATATGTAGATCCGGGGTCAAATAATACTGAAGCACCTCTGCCACACACAAGAATAGTACCTACAATCACGGCATCTGATGCCTCTGCCTCTGGCCTGGCTGGTAAAGCATATAATCGGGGATCTGAACCTCCCCTCTGAGCTGCGTCTCTAGGACGACCATCAACTGGCTGACCTCTACCTCTGGCTGGACGGTCTCCACCTCTACTGTCTCAACCTCCACCTCTATAATCTCTACCCCCGCCTCTGGCTGGCTGGGCAGGCTGAGGGTCAGCTGGGGCCTATATCATAGGACGAGGACCCCGCTACTGAGAGTTGCCCATTGCTCGAGGGCAGTACCTGATAAAATGACCTGGGTCACCACAACCGTAGCAACTCTTAGACTGATAGGGCTGCTGGCCCCGACGACCCGAATGGCCTCCAAGAACACTCTGAAGAGGCTGAGCATTAATAGGAGACTGGTCTGAATAATGCCCCCGAAAACCACGATCACCTGATCCACCCTGTGAAGCCTGAAGGGCGGAATGAAAAGGCCTGGAGGACTGGCCTCTATCAAAGGATTCTCTGCCACCAGAGGAAGAACCACCAAACCTGCCTGAATGACGAGGCCTCTTATCTGAAGAATAACCGCCTCCCCTAGCAAGAGCGAGCAAGAGCCAGCTCAACTCTATGAGCTACATTAGCTGCCTCCTGAAAATATATATCACTCCCAACTCCCATAGCCATCTGAAGTCTAATCGGCTGATTTAGCCCATCTATAAACCTGCATACCCTCTCTCGCTCTATGGGGAGTATCACCACCGCATGACGTGCCAGATCAACAAATCTCGTCTCATACTGAGTGACAGTCATAGTACCCTGCTGGAGGTGCTCAAACTGCCTCCGAAGTGCATCCCGCTGAGTAACAGGGAGAAACTTCTCCAGAAATAGCTCTGCAAACTGATCCCATGATAAAGCTGGGTACCCTGCTGGTCGAGTCAAGCAATAATCCCTCCACCAAGTCTTGGCGGATCCTAAAAGCCTGAATGTACAGAAGTCAACTCCATTTGACTCCATAATACCCATAGTCTTGAGAATCTCATGGCAACTGAATAAGAAATCTTGAGGATCCTCTGATGTGGCACCGCTGAAAGTAGTGGTAAACAACCTGGAGAACAGTCCAGTCTCCATAAGGAATCAGAAGTCATGGCCGCTCCATTTCCGGCATGAGCCGTGGTACCTGACTGTGTGGCCACAGTTGGCTGAACCACTGGTGCTTGAGGCTGAGGAGCTACTGGCTCCGGAGTACGAGCAATAGGAGTCTGGGCCCCTCCTCCAGCCCGAGAAGCGGCTGGTGCAACTAATAATAAACTTGCTCTGGCAACGCTGTCCATAAATCCCGCTATCCTGACCAAAGCATCCCGAAGATCCGGGGTAAATAAAGCCTCTCCTGGGACCTGAGCTGGGCCCACTGGAGCTGCTGGAACCGGAACCTCCTCGTCAATCTTAATATGAGGCTCCACCTCTGGAGTAGCTGCCTGGGGCTGAGCTCTACCCCTACCACGGCCTCTGATACGGCCTTGGCCCCTGCCCCTCACGGGAGCTGCCTGGGACTCGGGCTGCTAGTCGGCGGACGAAGAAGCGCGTGTCCTCACCATCTGCGAAAGGACAGAATAAAAGTTCAATCGGTATTTGAGGAACAAGTCGCACGACAAGAAAGAACAAATGAGAGACTCTTTCCTAACTCAATAGACTTTGGAGGACAAGTACAGACGTCTCCATACCTACCTCTCAAACTCTACTAAGCTTGTTCGTGAGTGGTGAGACCTATGTAACCTAGAGCTCTAATACCAACTTGTCACGACCTAGATTTTTCCCCAACATCGGGATCGTGATGGCGCCTACTCGTGGTAGCTAGGCAAGCCACTGTGTTCATACTATCCTGTTTTTAATAAACTTTCATAATTAATTTATCAACAAACTATAACTTTAATTAAATAAGTGCGGAAGACTTTATAGAAATAGTATTATGCAGTTTCAAGATAAAATCATACTGAAATCCTCTACCCAAGACGTGGAGTCACCAACTCACGAACTACTACTGAATACTACACATAAAAGTTTGAAAGAAATATAACATAATTCTGTTTGTCTCGGAACAAAGAGACTACGGCTAGTAACATAAGTAAAGAGAGAGACGCCGGGCTTGCGGACGTCTGCAAGCTACCTCGGTCTCAAATATGATCAACTCCCACGCAATCGATTTACTGCTGCTGCTCCTGATCGTAACCTGGACCTGTGCAAAAACGCACGAAGTGTAGTATCAGCACAACCGACCCCATGTGCTGGTAAGTGCCTGGCCTATCCCGGCGAAGTAGTGACAAGCATAGGACCAGAACACCCACATAAACCTGTGCAGTTCCATATATATGTATACCACAAATAACAAGAATTAACCAAGTAATAACACAATAAGGAATATCTCAAAAGAACTCAACAATTAACAACAGTTAATCGGTTCACAAGGAAAAACAAAGTATAATGGAAAAACAAGTAATATCAAGTCAAGGAATAGCAAGTAGTTGCACGGCATCACCCTTCGTGATTTTACTCTCATCCTCACCAAATAAGCAAATAAAGTGCACGGCATCACCCTTCGTGCTTTTACTCTCATCCTCACATCCATGGTACGGCATGATCCTTCGTACATGGTTCAATAACAAGGCACGGCATGATCCTTCGTCCATAATCAATAAAACATGGCATGGCATTAACCTTTGTGCATAATCAATAAAACATGGCGCGGCATTAACCTTCGTGCATAATCAATAACAAGGCACGGCATTAACCTTCATGCATAAATAATAAATCAAGGCACGACATCACCCTTCGTGCATTATAACTCTTCCTCACCCAAATAACAATCACAGTTAAGGGCAAAGAATGAAACAATAAATCATAAACCGTCCCAACAAGGGCAATCAACAATCATCTTCACAACAAGTCTCGACAAGGGAGAACAATAACACTTCTACAACCCGGCAAGGGTTCAACAATTTATATTCAAATATGTCCCACAACAAGTATTAACAACGACTCACGGTCATGCTAGACGCCGGAGTATGGATGCTCGTCATCAGAGCCCATACACCGCACTCGATCACATAACACATAGCACATAATCCTATTCGCTCAAGCTAGGATAGAACAAACACTTACCTCGAATGTTTATGAACAATTCAATCCGTGGCAATGCCTTTTCCTTTCAAATTTGGCTCCAATCTAATCGTATCTATACACAATTGATTTAATATCATCAATACTACTCAACAAACTAATTCATAAGGCCAATTACAACTTTTACAACATTCTGCCCGAAATAGTGAATTTCGACCTCGGGCCCACATGGTCGGAACTCGGGGTTCAGACCAAAATCCGGTTACCCATCCCCCCACGAGTTCAAGTATATGATTTGTTTCAAAATCGGACCTCAATTCGAGGTCCAATTTCCCAATTTATGAAAAACCCTATATTCTACCAAAAACAAGAAATTCTACCATGAAAACCTTTGATTTCTATTGAAAAACATGTTTAATGTTGTTAGGAATTAAAAGAATTAAGTAAAAAGTGACTTACAATTGTTTTGAAGAAGAGGGAGTTTGTGAAGAATCGCCAATGGGTGTTTTTGGGTTGTGAAATGTGAAAAATGAAGCTGGAAATCGTGATTTACAGATCTCTGTGTTCGCATTTGCGAACATGGGTTCGCAATTGCGAACCCCGACCAATTTCTGGAGTTTGAAAAATAAGCTAAGGATGGAAAGTTCGCATTTGCGAACATTTGTTCGCATTTGCGAAGCCAAGGCAAATGCTGGGGGTTTCGCATTTGCGAAACAATGTTCGCATTTGCGAACAAGCTAGGCTTCTGGGTTTTGTCGCAATTGCGACAAATGCTTCGCATTTGCGAAGCCAAGCAACATACTGAAGGCCTCGCATTTGCGAGGTTAAGTTCGCAATTGCGAACTCTGGCCCAGGTCTGCCAGTATCGCATTTGCTAGATTTCCTTCGCATTTGCGAAGGTGAGCCTACTTGCCCAAGATCGCATTTGCGACCCTTTGTTCGCATTTACGAACTTAGCTTGTTTCTGGAAGACATCGCATTTGCAATAAAGGGTTCGCATTTGCGAACCCAACCTTGACCTATCTTCTTCGCATTTGCGAGAAATTCTTCTCAAATGCGAAGCCAACAGCTGGGTGAAAAACCAGCAGTGCAAAAATTGAGAAATTGATCCTACGGCCTATCAAATCTTTACCCGAGGCCCCCGGGCTCCCAACCAAACATGTACACAACTTCTAAAACACATTACGAAGTTGTTCGTGCGATCACATCGCCAATATCACATCGTTTTCATCAAATAAAGCCTCAAGTTCATGATTTTCATACTTTTTGTTTTCAAAACTTTCAAACTTAGAACTCAAGGTCCAAAACATATCAAACGACATCCGAATGTCACCAAACATTGCAGAAAGCACATATATAATATTTAAGACTTGTATCGGGCGTCGGAACCAAAATACGAGCCCGATACCAAGGTCAATTAATTCATTTTCCTTTAACAATTACATCAAAAACAATTTCACAAAAAAATTCATAACTTGGGCTCTAGGCCTCGGAATTCGACTCCGGACGCATGTCCAAGTCCCATATTTTCCTACGGACCTTTCGGGACCATCCAATCTCGGGTCCGGGTCCGTTTACCAACAATGTTGACCGAAGTCAACCATATCAATATTAATATCATTTTTATCCAAATTTCTCATAGAATTCATATTTTCTATCACAAAAGCTTTCCGGCTACATGCTCGGATCGTGCACGTAAATTGAGGCAACATAGAATGAGGTTTTCAAGGCCTCAGAAGCTCGAAATGATTAATAAAATAAGTGATGACCTTTTGGGTCGTCACAATAGACAATGCTTCAAAATAAGGAATCATTGTGGTTGTAGGTTTAGGGGAATTAAATATTCTTCAAGATCTTGGACAACGCAAATCACGCACATTCATAATTATCGTCGGTTCGTTTCAAATTTTCCATACATTGTTTTTGCGATACACTCTGTTTCCAGAATTCTCTCCACATCTCTCTATCTCTCAACCCCAAATTTCAGTAATATAGAGCAAAGGAAAAGATAGCAGCAATTCTACCATTGACATGCATTAAAAAGTTTTGAAGCTTTGAATTTAAATTTGGGTAAAATCATTATTTATTTGGATTGGGTGTTGTAGAAAATAATTGAGAATATGGTTTGGAGTTTATACCTCAATTTTGAGGGGTTTTGGTGAAGATTAGACTTGATTTTGACTGAATTTCAGATTGAAACAAGTCGAAGAAGAAGAAGAAGAAGAAGAAGAAGAAGAAGAAGAAGAAGAAGAAGAAGAAGAAGAAGAAGAAGATATGAAAGTTGCAGTAAAATTATAGATAAATTGTAGAGTCTCGTTTATTTATTTTTCTTTTATTCATTTACCTATATATTATATGAAAGTTGAACACCATTGTATAAAAATTATATTTATGGATGATTTAGTACTGTTTTGGGCCAAAAATATGTATAAAAAATGTGAAACATACATTTCAGGGGAAGCATGTCGAGTCCAAATATGTACACAGTTTGTAGATATTTTATAGATAAATTATAGATTATTTGTATTCTGATTGTAGATGCTTATTTTCTGTTTCGCAAATAAAAAATGAATAAAACTTCTACAAATCGTCTGAAAATACGCAATTGTGTCAAAGATCTCAATTATGCTATAATTGAATGGGAATTGGGATTTAAAATTCAATGTACCCAATATGTAGATATTTTATAGATAAATTGTAAATTTTACCTATTCTGATTATAAATGCTTTGTTTTCTGTTTTCACAAACCAAAAATGACTAAAGCTTCTACAAATCTACTGCAAAAAATGCAATTATGTCGAAATTCCCGAGTATATATGCTACTATTTTGTGATTCCCCTATATGCTCTTGTTACTCCTTACGAAAATGCTATATGCTAAATATGGAGTCCAAAAATACATGATGGAGGGATAGATCTTCCTAAGAAATTTTGTAGATAATTTGTAGAAACATTGAAATTATGTATTTTCATATTAGAGTTTCAAATGATATGCAGTCTTGTTGAAGATTAAATGTAGAAAACAAGCTATTGTGAGTCATATTTGACTCATTCAATATATTCTATAAATTCATGCCTATTTAAATACAATACAACAATACTTTTTTGAATTTAAAGGTATCGCAATATATATAACTTAAAAACATCTTCTCTTCTGCACAAGTTAGCTCCAAATAGACGAAGTGGAATAACAAGCTCCCATCAAAAATTTTAACAGAAAAATACAAAGCTCAAAAATAAATAAACAATAGCCTACAATTTTTATACAATTTATCTTCAATTCTGCAATATAATGTATGTCATGTCTTCTTCTTCTTCTTTTTCGAGTTTCAATCTGAAATTCGGTCAAAACAAAGTCCAATCTTTACCAAAAACCCCTCAAAATTGAGATATAAACTCCAAACTATATTTTCAATTATTTACATCAACATCCAATAAAAAAAATATTTTTTAAAAACTCAAATTAGAATTCGAAGCTTCAAAGCTTTTTATAGTTGTCAATGGTGCAATTGCTGCTTTCTTTTCCTTTCCTCTTATATTACTGAAATTTGGGATTGCGAGATAGAGAGAGACATGGGGGTGGTATTAAAAGGAATATATAGTACCATTAAATTAGGAATATAAATAATTTCCTTAAAACCCACTAATGGTATATAATTGATAATTAGGTATGCTAAATGTAATTATATCAAACCTTAAACATTAAGGGTAATATAGTTTTATATATGGCATGGGAATGTAAAAATTCCTATAATTATTGTGGGAGAGTTAAAACCCATAAAAATCACCACCTTATTGGGTAAATACTTATTCATCCTTTAGTTATACACTAATCCATGCATTAATCTATGTAATTAAAATATAAAGTAAACTTACATATACGTTCATCTTAATTAAGTAATAAATGTCTTGCATTTTTTAGTTAAATACTTGGATGATAGAACGCGGTTCCATTTTCTCTCTCTAACATTTTCTCTCGGCGCATGTTAACGTGGCCTAGATAACGTGCACTTGGAAGCCATGGGAGGGAGATGTAGACCTAATAAAAACCAGACGAAGATCCCAATCAACGACGAACAATCAACATAAACAAGGAATGTTGTATTAGAATTATTTGTGTCACCAAAAGGGATACGAATTGAAGAACTAACTGGAAATTGCACTCCTAGGAGCATGCAGAGCCAGCTGAGCAAGGAGAAACCAGATCTATCATGGGATAAAGGCAAATCGAAGGAAGTTTTTGTTACACCTATAATTGTACAAGCTGCAGGTGGTGGATCTAGGAACGAGAAACCGCAAACATGGGTTATCAAATAGATAAAAAATGTAATATTACGATGTAGCTCAGGTACTGTTGGAAGTGGAGAAAAGGTGAGATAAGGAATGAGCAGAGGAATCAATCCTGGGAAATGTGGTGGTAGGTAACAAATTGGCCTTGAAAGGTATGAATTTATTGTTCATAGCTCTGGTAGTCCAAAATGGCGAGAAAATACCAAAGTTAGAAATTGAAGACGTTGAACTTGAAACTGAGAAATGGAGATCTGCTATTGTCCAATATGTGATTGGGGAAACGCCTACTATTGGAGCAATGGAAAGATACCTGAGTTCGGTGGGTAAATTCTCAGTGAAATCGCAGATCTATTACCATAATGAAGGATATTTTGTGATAAGATTTAGCAATTTGGAAAAGACCAGGTGTTGTACTCTGGACCTCACACAGTCAACAACAAGCCCAAAACAAGAAAGCATGGTTAGAAGATTTCAATGTTCATGATGAAGTTCTAAAAACTATTCCCTTACGTGTGAGATTTCCTAACTTACCAATTAGTTGTTGGAGTATGAAAGCATTAAGTAAGATAGGTAGTATATTAGGGAATTTGGTGTATGTTGATGAATGCACCACTGGATCAATTAGGATTTCTTACCACGAATGCTAATTGAAATGGATATCACTAAACCTCTACCTAGGTCTGTGAAGCTACAAGAACCTAAGGGGAGGCAAATTTAGCAGGAAGTTACTTATGACTGGGAACCAAAATACTGCACACAGTGTTTGAAAATAGGGCATTATTGTGCTGAGATTAAAACAACACAACCACAAAGGATGATTCAGCAGAGGAAGGTGAAAAAAATAAGCAAGTCTGGCTCTGAACGGACAGAGATGGTGGAAATGAGAAGAACGTAAATGTACAACAGAAAATAACTAAGACTACTCAGCTGTCAGAGCCAGAATCAAAAGACAAATATACACAAGAAAAGGATAAGGGGTGGATAACAGTCCTAGGAAGATCAACATCTAGGGCAGCTAAGGGTAAACAACCTGAAGAGTAGGAACTATCTGGAAGTAATAGATTCCAAAGTCTAGCAAAAGACCAAACACATGATGAACCACATACAAGCAAAATGTAGATGAGGAGCTCAGAGGTTTAGGAACTGTATCACCATCCCTATTTTATACCTGTATGAGTGTGATAACATGATGGAATGTTAGGGGGTTGAATAAAACATATAAGCAAAATGAGGTAAAGGAGGTTATAAAAGGGATTAATATAGCAATTATAACATTAGTAGAGCACGTGGTAAAAGAGCACAAAACAAATGAGGTGATCAAGAAGATTGCATCTGGATGGAAATGGATATCTAATGTTAGTGCAAGTCATAAGAGCAAAATCTGGGTAATTTGGGACCCGGGGATATATACATTTGAACCAATGAAAGTAGTTGAGCAATTGATACATGGTCAAATCAGAATTATCTAAAAAGCAGTCATGTTTGGATTTTCAGCAATATGGTCTACATACTATTAAAGACGGATTGAAGTTATAGAGTAAGATGAGACAAATTCATAGCATCCAGCAGGGTCCTTGGCTACCGATGGGGGATTATAATGTTATTTAACATCCTCAAGATAGACAATATGGATCTGAGGTGCAAGAGATGGAAATAAAAGACTTCGAGGAGTATATGAGGGACACGGGGATGAATGAATTACAATATGTGGAAAGGAGTTACACATGGACTAACAACCATATCTATAGTAGGATAGACCGGGGACTTGTAAATGTCAATTAGATGATGATAATGCCAAATGTAAAAGTGTAGGTGCTGGAATAACTCGTATTTGACCATTCACCACTAAAGCTAGTGATTACTCAGGTACAAGGAAAGAAGAACATGCCATTCAAAATTTTCAATTGCATTGCTGATCACCCACAAAAGAGGTAATGCAGGTAGTATGGTAAAATCTTAAAAATGTAAAAGAGGTAATCAAAACAATAAACATACAATACTATAAAGGGGTTTGTCACACCTCCTTTTGGTGCGCCCCTACCCCAGGGGGTAAAAAATGGGCGAGGGAGTTTTTTCAATTTAAGTGACAATATTCAAAACGGGTTTATTCTATTTTATTTCTGAGTCGCCACTTGGAATAAATTAAGGTGTCCCAAGTCACCGATTTATTCAAATCCCAGACGAGAAAATTTCGACTTTCCAAATGAAGTCTACGAACCAGAAATTCTAAGAAAGGAATTATGTTGACCCGAGGGAAGGTGTTAGGCACCCCCGGATCCCGTGGTTCTAGCACGGTCTCTATAATTATTATAAATGGCTAAAAATATCTTATTTTAATACATGTTATAAATTATGTGCTCTGATTAAACTTTAAAGCCACTTTTATTATTATTTTTATAGAATTGCAGCGTCATGAAAATGTGTCTCGAACTACGTCGCAATCAATGCACCCGTGGTTGTTGATACACTTCGACTCCGTTGAGATTTGGATTTGGGTCACATAAATGTGCACCTGAGTTTAATAATGTAATTTAATTAAAATCGCGTCTAAAGAGTCTTACGCGTTATTATCTTTGCGAGAGCCATGAAATTCACTAAATGGCACGCCTTGAATTCTAAAGAATTAAAATTAATTAAACGAGGGCTGTGCATTTGAGATTTTATTTGACGCGTCACGTCTTAATTTATTTCAAAGACTTGTACTCTATTATAGCAACCTGTGAATGCTCATGAATTTTTCTCCTAAAACTAATTTGAGATTATGTAAATTAACAAGAATAAAATTTTGATCTAGCTTGCTACTCCATTCCTTTATTAACAAAACCTTCAGCAATAACATTACTTCCTTAACAACTAGCTAACAAAATCAGAATAAAGTAAAAAAAGCACTTGTTTATTTAGTAGAAAACCAAATAACTAAAAAAATAATCACGTTGCCATTCCAATATTCTGAAAATTAATCTTTAGATTCAACACTTTAAATATACTTTCCTAAAAAAAACAACAAGCACTAATTTCGCATAGAACAAATCTCAAGGATCATATCTTGCTTCAATTATCTTTGATTTCGAATCATGTCTATTCATAATGAAATTAAACTGAGAGGCTCATGAATAATTATAAATCTAATAGTTTGAACAGTCCATTACACATGAATAAGTTTGACAGTCCACTTCGAATAAGCTAAAGTAAGAAATTTTATCCAAACGTGAAATCGTAAATAATTGCAGCAAATTGAACTAAACACAGCAGACTTCAATAGGTATCAAGTGATAATTTCGTGTCCATTTCATTGTCAATAGGAAATATGAAATCTCAAAAACAAGTACCTGGATTTCAAATAGAAATGAGGAAGGGGATCAGTAACAGTAGTGCAGCAGCCCAAGCAGCAAAAGCAAATAACAGCAGTAACACCCAAATTCCAGCAAAAGATCGAAAAAACAATGACCAAAGACAACAAGAAATTCCAGGAGTGATTTGAAACAAAACAGGGAATTCAAAATAACCAAATAGCAAACAGAATAGAGCTTAAGTAAACCCAAAGAAACCTCATGGACTGAACAACAAAGTGGGCTTAGGCAAGGCTAAAGAGCTTGTTGAAACTGATGGCTAAAGCTCTCAAACAAATGGTTCCAGTAGTGTATAACAGTGTATATTAGCCTTTTTTCTCTCTTAAAAGATCTGTTTTCGTGTTTCTGTATCAAAGAGATGCCTAATGTGTGTGTAAAAATCTGCCTGAAGGTATGTTATCTCTCAAATCTGTGTGTGTGTCCATTGTGCAGCATGCTTCCCCTATTTTATAGGCAGAAGAACTCTCCCTTAATAGCTTGTTTCCGATGCGTTTTACATTAGGAAACTAATGTTTTCCCATCATATTCTCTTAACCCCACTAAGGTATGTTTTATTCATTATTAATCAGCATTATTTATGGGTTCATTATAATATTCAATACTACCACAATGTTCCAATTCACATTCCACTATCTTTGTTAACAATTCATAGTTTAATGCTTAATTGGATACCCTCTGGCAGAACACTAATTTCAGGACATTTTCCATTTTTTCAGTTCCCAAATTAACCCTTGGAATCCCATTGTTCTTACTGCTCTATCCCTATCCTTTCAGACTATACACCTATAACCAATTCGTTTTCCTAATTCAACCATAAATGAGTAATCATATTTTAGTAAAACCTAATGATCCGAATTAAGTGAACATGGGCAATCATTGTCCAGTGTTCTAACAAACAGAACTACGGATTAATCGACGATATTCATCTAATCGATTACAACAACATGTACTTGATAACAAATAATCAACATAAGAACAAATGATTCACAATGTTCAGTCAAAACAGGGGACTCGTGAAACTAATTATTCGACGGCATTAATCAATTGAATATGTAGTTCACAACGACCACAATCAACAAATAGAATAGAATCGACCAAATAAAAGGTCTTTAATTCGGAGAAGAAGAGAACAAAGAATTAACAACAACAAAAGTAAAAAATGACAAACAAAACAACTACACTAACTAATGAGTACAAATAAATAAAAACAAAAGAAAGAGAAGAAATACCTTGAGAAGAGAAATCAGAACAAACAGGCTTGGGACCAAACTCAGATTTGACTTGAAGTTGGATTTTTGAAGTCGAGCGGACCTTAATTGAAATATTTTCAAACGAAAACATCTCAATTAAAGTCTATTAGACCCTAATTCCCTCTAATTTGGACGAACTCCCAATTCTAGGGTTCATATAGTCTGGTTTGGGGCTCGACGGTTTCTGGTTGGATTTGAAACAAATTAATGGTGGTTTGGTGATTGGGGAGGTCAGTGAGGGTTGTGTGTGAAAATGGTGGCGTTTGGTGAAGGTTGATTTTAACTCGAATCTTCGATTGAAGATTCGAGGAGCTCCGTTTAGATTCAAGGATGATGGATTAGGGATTGGAATGGGGAGGTCGAGGTGATTATCTGGTGTAAAAATGGTGGTGTTTGGCCTACCGGAACTGCCGTGAGGCGATTTCCGGTAGGCGGAGGGCGGCAAGGCAGCGACGGTGTTATATATCTAGGGTTAGAGACGAGAGGGGGGAACTGGATAATGAGACGGGTTGAATGGTTTTTGGGGTATTAGAATTAGTCATTTAATCCAAACCGTTGGATCATAACAACCAACGGCTAAGATCAAGTGCATTAATCTTAAACGAGGTCGTTTGGTGGGGTAACGGGTGGGTTGAGACCGGTAACGGGTTGGGTTTTGGACTGGGTTGGATATTTTTTTGGGCCTGAACTTGGCTAGTTTTGGACTGGGTTAGACATTTTTTTGGGCCTGGACTTGGCTGATTTTGGACGGCCCAGTAGTTATTTTCCAATTCTCCATTCTTTTCTTTTAAATTTAAATTCCTAATTTATTTAAAACAAAAATTTTAAATTACATTACAAAATCAAATTAACTTATAAAAAATGTTAATTATCCTCTACTATCAATTAAAAGATACAATTTAATATTAATTAAAATAAATTACACAACTAGGCATTTAAATGCATTATTTTTGTGACTTTAATTATTTTTTGGAAAGCAAACTTAATTAATCCTAATAGAACCTAAATCTAAAAAAAATGTAACGTTTTTTTTTTTGTGTTTTATATTAATTTACAAATAATACAGACAAAATGCAAATAATAATTAAGAAATCACACAAAATTCACAGAAAATCACACACAACACAAAACTATGTTATTTTGAATTTTTTTGGAGTAATTCTCATATAGGGCAAAAATCACGTGCTCACATCTGCCCCTCTTTGCCCGGAAACATGAAGGGTTTTCGTGCAAAGATAAATGAGCGAATACGAGTGATTTTTGCCCGTTCGAGCACTTTGTGTGAAGCATTGTTTTGAAAAACCTTGACCGAGCCTTTGCTTCGGGAGGTCTCCTACATATCCCGGGCAAAACATGAATCGGTTCAATGTAGTTGAGGAAATTTTGGTAGCTGGGACTACCGAGGACTAAACATTTTGTTGTTACAGTTGCTACTGTTGCTGCTGTTGCTACTTACTGCTTACTGACCTCGTTATTACACCAAACGAGAAATTAAAGCTAAGCTAGCTATGCTATCAAGTATGAGCTACAAGATTTCTATCTATAATTTTCTCGAAAACTTGATCTTGAGTCTTAGCTGATTTTGCTGTAGACCTTGATC
>JASVEL010011272.1:0-17548 GCA_032618575.1 Nicotiana noctiflora | reverse complement strand
AGCAGCAGTAAATCGATTGCGTGGGAGTTGATCATATTTGAGACCGAGGTAGCTTGCAGACGTCCGCAGGCCCGGCGTCTCTCTCTTTATTTATGTTATTAGCTGTAGTCTCTTTGTTCCGAGACAAACAGAATTATGTTATATTTCCTTCGGACTTTTATGTGTAGTATTCCATAGTAGTTCGTGAGTTGGTGACTCCACGTCTTGGGTAGAGGATTTTAGTATGATTTTCACCTTGTGAATAGTTATTTCTATTTCGATAAAGTATTCTGCATTTATTTAATTAAAATTGTATTAAAAACAGGATAGTATGAATACAGTGGCTTGCCTAGCTACCACGAGTAGGCGCCATCACGATCCCGATGTTGGGGGAAAAATCCGGGTCGTGACAACAAGTGCATGACAGATAAGATGAAGATGAAGAACAGAAGAATCATGGAGAAACGGTGGAAAAGAAACAGGAAAGATTAATCGGGATACTACAAAAGTAACTTAGTGTAAAGATGAAAAGAGAACAAAGTTAAGCTAGTATTAGAACTAAGCATGCATGACAATAAGAGAAAGCTAGATTATAAAAGCTAAACAGATCAAGGACTGTAATGTTTACAAGATGAGGAAGGAGAGGGAATCAAGGTGACTCTTTTGACTCAACAGAAACAGAACATGATTTGAAACAAGCAAAACAAAAGAACTCCATGAAGATAAACGAAATTAAAAGGAAGCCTAGTTCTATCATAGATCATTAAAGCCAAAGCAACAAGAGTGGTCAAAATAGATCCAAACTATATGAAAAATGAAGGAAAGAAAAAGAATCAAAGTAACTCAAGCTTATTATCTATGACTTTAAGCAACAAACAGAAGAAATAAAAGACAAAGATCAACGGCCATGCTTTTTGCAGTGAATCAAAATCAACAGTTAAAACGACAAGGAAAAGATGAAACCTCTGAACTTAGAGCAAAGAACCACGAGATCAAAACAAGACAAATAACACACAAAATCATATCACTAACATGCTCAAAAGAACAGATTAAGAAACCTTATGACTAAATATCAGAGACACAGACAAAAGATGTGAAACAAAAAGAAAAAGATAAGAACCTTATAACTAATCATGCGAAATACAAGAAAAGACATGTAGAGCAAGAAAACAGAAAAATAAAGAAACAAACACAAAAGGGAAGGGAGGCACTTAGCTTGCAGGGCCGGTCCCCTGAGCTTCCCTTCTTCACTCTTTTTTTTTATGTCTCTCAGACTCTTTTAGACCCCTTTTCCTTGTTTCTTTTTCTTTATTCTCTTTTTTTCGTTTTTCTTTCTGTTTTCTGTTTGAGCCTTCAAGACGGAGTCTTTAGGGCTTTTGGTTTGGACTGGGGTGTTTGGGAGAGGGTAAAGGTCAGATCTTGAATAGGGTTGAAGTTTCGAGTCGCGGGAGTTAGGTTTCCGGCGACACCTTTTGGGATATTCGAAGAGTTCCAGGTAGATTCGAAAGAAGACATTAGGGTAGGGTGATAGATCAGGTCAAGGGGGATCGATCGGCGTTGGTTTGAGGCGATGGTTCGTTGTTTGAGTGGTCACCGGTGGAGTTCCGGTGACCGGAGTTTTCGGAGAAGGGTTGGTTTTCTAGGGTTTCTGGGTGTTTTGAGGTGAAGAAGAAGGAGAAGAAGGCAAGGGAGATGAAAGGAGGTGGTAAAGATCACCGGCGACTACCGTAGAGAGTGGTGGCCGCCATGGTCGGCTAGGGTTCTACGAGATCGAAGAAGATGATGAAGGAGGAGAGAAGAGAGGGGCTTGGGGCGGTCAGGTTAGGGTTTAATCAAAAAATGGCCAAAAATTCAGACCAGAGCTTTATATAGGCTGGGTATCTTAGGTAATCTGGGCCGTCCATTTGATGGAAATCAACGGCTGTCGTTGGCGTTACTAAAACAACGCCGTATTGCTTGTAAAGAGACCAAGGCTCTCAATCGTTAGATCATCTTAAACGGACGGTTGAGATTCGATCTCACATTTTAATTACCTAAGTAATTCCGCTATTTATCTCAGCCATTGGATCAAACATGACGGACGGCTGAGATTGCATCTTCTACACGGATCAGACGGGCCACCTCTTGGGCCAATTCACTGGGCCAAACAATTGGATTTCAATTGGAAAAACTACCCTCTATAGCCCCTCAAAATTTTAATAGCCCATATTTTGACCCACTTTCAAAAAATGGCCCTTCGGCCCAAACATATTGCATATAGTAGCCGAACAGAAAGAGTATGACAACATAAGTGCTTGTAGCTCAGCGGGTAGAGCGCTTGATTCCTAAGCAGATGGTCGCAGGTTCGACCCCAACCTAGCGCAATGGAGAAATTTTCTTTTGCAAGGTATAATTATTGTATCCTAAGTTCGATAGTGTATCATTGGTGTACATTGAGCCTATCTCAACTGTGCTTGTGTATCTAAAGTGTATATATTTGTGTATCCCAAATATAATTTGTATCGTGAATGTATAATCTGTCTAAAAATGTATAAAAATTATGTATAATGTGTATTTTCTAATATTTTGGAGTGTATCATGTATTTTTGTATAGTGACAGTCTTTTTTGTATATATTTTGTATAGTAACATCTATTATGTATATTTTTGTATAGTGACAATCTATTTTGTATATTTTTTGTATAGTTACATCTATTTTGTATATATTTTGTATAGTTACATCTATTTTATAATTCATTAAGTATCTGCCAGAGGAAGGGGATTCTATAATGGAGGCACCAGACTGTCCACTAACTGTCAAATCTTTCTATTTGTCGACTGACGCTGTGATTCATGACGATGCTGCCGATGATACCATTTACGAAATACTATGCTCTATTCTATTCAATGGTGCCCATCATCCGAGGTGTCTCTTCCTTTGCTCGGAAACTGATGTCTGAACCTGCCAATTTAGGCCGCCCTCTGATTCCTATTGTTCTGGGAATTGCGGTTATTACTTGGGATCCCACAGACGCTGAGACGGCGCACCAGAGAAAATTTGAACAAGACACCACGGCTAAACGCCAAAGTAAAGATGAACGCCGATATAGGATTTGCCTTACATCAGTTTTAGGTATTAGGTACAAGGAGGAGATAAAGCTGTGTAATTTTTGATTATTTTATAGTTTCAGCCAATATTTTTGTAGACTGTAATCAAGACAAATTAATAATATGGTTTTTCATTACCTCATATAGCAAGCTGGATGTATTATTACTTATGAAAATATGGTGAATCGGTGGTACTGAGTTTAGTGATGGAGATAAGTTGGAGCGGTGGTGTGAGGAAGGCGGTGGAGATAAGCTGGATTGGTGGTGATTATATCGATGATGGAAGTGGGAGGAGAATAACAAACGACCGGAGGAGTAGGAAATATGGATGGGAGCTGACGGCTAGGGATTGTCATTATTTTTAGGCTATAACTTGTATGAGTTAATTTGTGGGCTATAGGATGAAATATGTTTGGGCCGATGGGCTATAAATGAAGTTTGCTCATTTCAATTGGCCCAGTTTTATTAAACCTATATGTATTTTTGTATTTTTCTGATGTTATTTATTTTTTATGTAATTGCTTTTATATTTTATTTTCTTTTCTTTTATGGAATATTATAAAACCTAATTTCCTACTTATTATAATTATTTAGTATTTTTTTGGAATTTTTCTACTATTTTTCCCTAATTTTCACTACTTAAACTATTTTTGCTAATTTTCTTCTTAAAACTAATCAATTTAAGTAAATTAATTACCTAGCCTATTTTTGATTTTTTCTAATTTCTACTTATTCAAACACACAAAGTGTAACTAATTTCAAACAAAGCATGTAATTGCACTCAAAAACATATTTATTTTAATTTTGGAATGATTTGCCCGGTGCAAAAATCACGTGCTCACAATATGGAAGAACATCATATGTCATTTAAGCATCCCTAAAGAAACCAGTTGCGACAATGGGCCTCAATTCACCGGGAAAAGACCACCAAGTTCTTCGAAAAATGGCTCATCAAGAGAATACTCTCCATACCAT
The DNA here is from genome assembly GCA_032618575.1 of Nicotiana noctiflora. NCBI lineage: Eukaryota > Viridiplantae > Streptophyta > Magnoliopsida > Solanales > Solanaceae > Nicotiana > Nicotiana noctiflora. The sequence continues at coordinate 13,508 of JASVEL010011272.1, read as the reverse complement.
ACAATCCTGCCAGCAATGGTCAGGCCGATCCTCCAACAAGACAATATTAAATATATTAAAGAAAAAGCTCGATGATGCTAAATGGTTATGGCTGGAATTGCTACCAGAGGTACTATGGGCTTACCACACCACATTGAAAACAAGCACATGCGAAGCACCATATTCACTAGTATACGGGACTGACGCTATGATACATGTTGAGGCCAGAGAGCCTAGCCTGAGATACTCCAATGAAAGCAGACAAAACAATGACGAGAAAAGAAAATAAAACCTCGACGAGGTAGAAGAATGAAGAGACATGGCTTACTGTTGCAGCCAAACACACACGCAATGCACGCGGTCATCAAGTAATAAAGTGACTAAAAGTCGGATGTCAATCCTACGAGGACTTGTGATTAACTATTAACTAAATTAGATTATCCTAATTATCTAAACAAGAATTAAACCTAGAGGTATTTGATTCTAAACTAATTAAATAAAGAAATATAAAAGTGATTTTTGAACAGAGAAAGAGCAAATTTTTATGATATCAATGTAACGAAAACGATATAGGGTTATGGGCTATCCAACATTCCTATTATATTCTTGAATTGACTAACTAATTTATCTAGTTTATTGGTTGGCAGGGTTAATATTGCTCATAAGAATCTATCGAGTTCTTACCCGCCTATTCAAGCTAACTTAACTCCTATATATCTATGGAATTAGAATCAACAAGAACGCATTTATAATTCCTGTAAATCAATCAAGCAAGACAATTAGGTATATGTCTATCCTAACCGCGAATCCGTTTCCCGGTGCCCAGGTTCAAGAACTTGCTCTATTCAATCCTATATGCAATCTAGAATTCCCACTTTCGAGTTCAACTCTAAATTCGTAGATAGTATTCAACTGATGATCAAGCAATCAAATAATTAAGTACGGGATTGAATAAATAAACTAATTTGATAAACTAAGAAATCAAAATCAATATCCAAATAACAATAGTCATGAAAGAACTACAACCCTAAAACGTGAAGTCAAGATCCACATAGACATGGTAGCAAAACAACAAATCATATAAAGAAATATACAAATTACAAAGGTTTGGTGAAAGAAAAGATGAAACCCGGCCTCCACGGCGGCTCTGTGCTTCTGTTTTCCTCTAAGAAAATGTCCTCCCTTCGTCAAAAGTTGTGTAAAAATTGTGTTTAAGGACTATTTATAGGTGTAGAAAAAAACCTAGACAAAATAACCAATTCCAAAATTAAAAAGGAGACAAAATAGGCTCGAATAACATAACTCGCGCTGAAAGTCGCATCGCTGCCTTTAACGCGAGGAAATTGGCTCTCGTCTCCTACTCTATTTCTGCTTCGTTTAAAATGTTGATTTGCTTTGCTTCAGTTTCCCTTCTGTTTCCTTATCTTTCAATTTCATGTTTTCTTTTGTTTCTTTTTTCAATTGTTCTTTTCATCTTCTTTTGATTTTTCTCTTCAATCATTGCTCCATAAAACCATTATAATATTGCCAATTAATAAATGATCATGAACCATTTTTAGTGTATAAAATACACATAAAATTTTTACTTTGATCCCAATTTTGTCTTCAACATACCTATATATAAAATAATTCAATTAAGCACAAATATAGTATAGTTTAGTGTTAAAGCACCTAAAATGTAAGGTAAGTAATGTACAAAAAATATATAGTTATAGCCAAACATCACTTACGTAAGAATGGTAGCCAAAAAACAACAAGCAGAAAGATACTACAGCAGGAAGGCCAAAATACGACCACTCAAATCAGAGACTATGTTCTCAAAGCCAAAACACACGCGAGCAAAGACCCGAAAAAAAGAAAACTAGGAACCAATTGGGACGGGCCATACAAAATCAAAACAGCAGCAAGCAAGGGAGCATTCCAACTAGAGACAATAGAGGAAAACTACTACAAAACAATTGGAATGTCGCTCACCTCAAGTACTTCAACTTCTGAAAAATGACGCCCCTCGAGTCGTACTTTTTTTTCCTCACCAGGGTTTTGTCCCAGTTGGGTTTTCTCATGGAGGTTTTTAACGAGGCGACGAGGGGACGTCTCGAAGTTCAAAGTATAATTCATCGCCCTGCTTGCCGATTGCTTCTCCAATATATGTATGAAACACATATGTATAACATTCTCTAGTGAATGAAATAAAGCAACATTTTGTACTCTCCACCAAGATATTCTCTAATGAGTGAAATAAAGCAACATTTTACTCTCTATCATTTTTTGCATCTAACATTCGACCTTGCTCAAATTACTTAACATTCGACTTCGCTCGAATCACTCAACATTCAACATCGCTCAAATTACTTAATATTCGACCTCGCTCGAATTACTCAACATTCGATCTCGCTCGAATTACTTTAAACTCGACCTTGCTCGAATTACTAAGATCTACGATTGACTATGCCAAAACATTATGCACAAGCGGCCGAAACGCCAGGGTAGAAAAGCAAATGAATATAATAATTTAGAGGTACACAACAAAAAAATAATCATTCCGTTACAACTGTTATATTACAAAATCTTTTTACAAAGAGCTCGAAGACGCCCTCACAAATATAACAAGGCAAAACTAAATAAATACAAAATCTTTATACCGCGTCATCCCCTACGGCATACTCCTCGTTATACCAAGAATCGGACACGAGAATGTCCGCATCATCATCGATATCGTCCTCGCCGGGGGTACCAAGATCATAACAACAACCTTCATGGGATGCACATGTGTTGACACGAACACCCTCAAGTTCTGCCTCGGAAACCTTCCCGTTAGCCTTCAAAGACTTGTACACATGAAGCTGAGCCTTGGCATGAACCCACGTCTCATACAACTCTCGTGGCACAACGGGATCAACAGAAGTGTGAGACGTGGATAGTTGGGACTGTCGTCGCATTTCCTTTGCCTTCAAAGCAATAACATGTTCGTTCAATTCGGACAACTCCGCCTCCAAATCTTGGATCTGATCTTCTAACCTCACCACCTTGAGCGCCAATATCTCCACCTCATTATCCTTTTTAGATCTACAAACACGGAGGGTATCATCCAAGGCTTCTACTTCAGATACGTCGGCCACCCTGTCCTTTTCGGCATAGGCTAATTCATCAGCCTTAAGACTCAACTCACCTCTCAAATCAATGGTCTTCGCTTCCCTTCGCCCAAGCTCAGCAGTTAAGGTGGTCACCCGCACCTGAAGATCAGCTTCTCGGCCATCACCCCCTTACTCACCTCTAGCTCATCATCATTGGCCTTAAGTGCCACCTCTAGTTAACTGCATCGACCTATGGCCTTCATAAGCTCATCATCCTGCTCTTTCAGCTCTTCAACTTTCTGCGCCAACTCTTCCTCTTTCTGCTTAAGCCACTCGCGAAAAAGTTGAAAGTCACTATCTTTAGTGAAGACATTGGCCAAAGCATGGTGTTTGGTGGGTTACTCTTTGTACTTGGAGGCAACCTTCTTCTTTTTAACGGCGGTGGCGACAACCTTCTCGAGCTCCAACCTCCTCTTTCTTGACAGCGACTCCTCCCTATTAGAGGACTCATCTATGAGCTGGTAGATAGGCCGAGAAGAGATCTCGTCCCGTACAGAGACATCCTGAGGAGGGGGTCCCTTGTTGATAAAGTTTGAGTACGACCTTCGCGAGTGGACTCGGCCAAAGTAAATTGCATCCCTACTAATGCAATTGCCTGGTGAAATGGCGGCACTGGAGCTTTTTTTTGGAAACCCATTGACCTGACACAACAAAGGTCATATTAATAAATGATGGCAAATAGTTAAAGATCGAAACAAAAGTAATACTTACTAGATGGAACCTTCGATCTAAAGCATTTGTAGAAAATTGCTCAATCTCGGATCCCCACAATGTGAGATAACACGCGAGCCTCCCAGTCCTCAATGATGACGAAGGGAAATGGTGGACGCATCTCAACTACACAGAGAAATCACAAATGAATAAAAATAAAAAAAGGATGAAAATAGATAACAAACGTATGTCATAGACACCTACGATTATAATTCCACTACTCAGGAAATCCAGCAGGGTCCGACAGCATGTGCTCAATTTTGATAAAAAAGTACTTGTGCCAAAACATCCGGCTCGCCTTGTCATCCATTCCAACTTCAGCCCCCTTGTCCCGCGATGTTGCAGGTGTATCATGGTGCCTCTGTAAAAGCTTGGTGAAAACAAATGTAGTAGGTGGTGGATGTTGACCTCACAACCAGTCAACTCCACGTATTTTGTCAACATTAGAAAAGTTTTATAGAAATACGAAGATAGTTGTGCCGGGCAGAAACCCGACAAAACTCCTCCGCTAGTGGAAGGAAAGGGAGAGTATAACCAATTAGGAAAGGAAAACATAAAAAGCACAATACATAAGTTTATGGACCTCCATGATATCGCCCCCAGCTGGAACGATCTCGACATGAGACGGAATACGATATTTAATTCGGAGTTCATCTATATGAGAGGGCCCGGTTTCGGAGATTACCGAAATGGGAGAAGGAGTGCTATTAAACCTAATCAAAGAAGCGATGACTAAATAAGAAGATGAGAAATAGAATCGCAGAAACAAGGCTGATAACGAGAATTGAAAAATATGATCGAAGAAAGATAATGTACATGCAAGGAAGGAAATGGCGGAAACTTTTGAAAAACAAAATCCTTATCTATTTATAGGGCTGAATGGCGCGAGAATCAAAGCGAAGGATTGTCAATGGCACTAAAACCAAAGCAACAAGCACATAGATGTTGTCTTAGGAAGATGTATAATGATGACGCGAGGGGCAATGACATCACATCATGGTAACCATGGCAGTCATCACCCCGCCGGTTGTGTCGTTCTCTTAATCTTGGTTGACGGGCGTCATTTAATATCCAAATTCTCCCATGACGAAAATGAATGATGACTGTTTATCAAGGACGTGCAGGGCTATAACCTCAACAAGCCGAATGACTAACTGTATAGGTCCAAATTTGGTAACCATGATAACGGATAAGCAAGACAAAGGACGAGATCGACCACGACACAACGATTGAAGGACGTCCTTTTGAAGGCTAACGCCAGAAGCGGGCAGTTGAGATAGAATAGTAACGATAACTTAAGGTTAGGAGTGAATATAAAGAATATTCCTTTGGATATTCTTTATGTTGTACTTTTTAGGGCGTTTGGGGAATATTCCTTATAAATAAGAAGAGATAGAGAACAAAAAGGGGATCTGTCTTTTTCGAACTGAACATATTGTAAAGGTTGAAAGAAGAATATACGAAAGATTTGTCTTATTCATTTATTGAAGCACATGTTGTCCAATTCTTATTCATAAATCTCAAGATCCCACATACACTTTTAGATTTCTCGTTGTTTCACTCTGCCGCCAGAGAAAAGGAGTATCCCAACCATAAAATTATTGGGTGATAGTTCTTTTCCCATTATAATCTTTATAATTGCTTGCACTTGTAATGCATTTATGCTATCACCGAGTATAACAAATTAAGTCCTCTATTTAATGCTCCTAAACTCTACTCGTTATACCAAAACTTTTGTTATTTTATCTAGAATTGATTTAGCAATTATTTGCTCAAACAGTAAGTACAGCCTCTGGGAACAATTGCCTTTTAGCAAAAAGCACATGCTCATAGGAATCCGGAACTAAAGTATTGTGTTTTTTAAAATTAGTAACAGAAGTAGGTTTAAAAAAAAAGAAAAGAAACGTAAGTATATACAACGCCACAATATGTGGTGTTGTATATAACGGACGTTATATTACAACACCACTTATTGTGGCGTTGAACGTGTGTTCAGAAATATGCAAGTTCAACGCCACTTATTGTAGCGTTCTACCAACACCTATTAATTTTTTTAGTTTCTCATTTATTTTATTTGATTCGTATGCGACAAAAACTCCAAATATTTAATCACGAACAAAAACATAATATTTACCTTAAACTTAAATTACTAGAACACAAACACAAACATAAATTAATAAGAAAGACAAACATACAAATAAACTAAACATAATAAGAAAGACAAACATACAAATGAACTAAACATATAATAGGAATTATTTAGTCCCTACTTCCATTTATTCTACGTTCTAACCACTTAAATCGTTCAAGCAATTGTTCTTTTTCGTCTTCTAACTCTTTTACTCTCGCCTTAAGCTCTGCAATTTCCTGTTTATTTTTTTGGTTTTCTCCCGTAGTTGATGCCAATTTCCATTCTACTCTCAGTTTTTTATTCTTTTCTTCCCTCACCTCGTCCCTGAGTTCTATCCTTCTTATATTGCTATTGTAGCTGCTTTCTGCTTGGGCTAACCACATATTATGAAGATTAAGCATTCGTTCTCTGTAGTTTGCTTGGAGACATTGTTCCTCAGCCCATTCATTGAACTCACACATTGGTTCATTCGGATTTTTGTAGCAATCCATCTGGTTCATGCACATCCAATACTTACGTCCAACATCATCACCTTCCCAACATGTTTGTTGCACACATTTGTTTCCACAGTAACACACTGGTGTACCATATTGAGCCATTTAGTTTTACTTCGGAAAAATTAAAGTTTTGAAGAAATATTCTGGTTTAGTAATTTTTTTGAGCGTATGTGATGAACGAAATGAGCTCTGTATTTATAGATGAGTGAATGAACATACAACGCCACTTCTTATGGCGTTGTATGCACAACGCCAATTTTAATGGCGTTGTATGGTACACGGCCAGCTTTTACAATCACTTTATGTCATTGATAGGTCTACTTTATGTCATTGATAGGTCTACTTTATGTCATTGATCGGTCTACTTTATGTCATTGATATGTCTACTTTATGTCATTGATATGTCTACTTTATGTCATTGTTTTCAGTCACTTTATGCCAGCTTTTTCAGTCACTTTATGACTACTTTATTACTTTATGTCATTGATAGGTCCCCGCAAGAAAATTATGGAAAACGAGCTCCACTAGTCATTTTGAATAGACCATAACTTTCACTACAGAGATCCAAATTACAATTTATTTAGCTTTCTACAAAGTAGACATGAAGATCTACAACTTTCATGTTTTGAAGTTTTCCTGATTCCTTATAGATCAAAAGGTATAGGCCTTCGAATTAACGTCTACAACATTAATGAAACATAATTTTATTTCATAAATAAACCAAAATACACATTAGAAATAAACCAAAATACACATTACATATTATTACAACTCATACATTGTTAGGTAAACTAGAAGAACACCCACTCCGAGCTTGATTACTGTTGCCATACAAAGGACATTTTCTACGGTCGTGTCCAGAGGTTGCGAACATATACCACATTTTCGCGTATAAACTGTATCACTAACATCCATTTGGTTTCGTATACGCGATCTCTTCTTCACCTGAACCTTACGCAAAAACGACTTGTTACACACCATTTTAAATGGTGCAGGAGGCCAATAATGCTCAGCGCCCAGTGGTTGCAACTGACTACTATATGTGTTTACGTACTTAGAAACGCTATATTGTTGATCAACATAGTTTCTTGCACCTAAACTAACATGTTGAAGGCACTTGATTGCATGTGATCAAGGAATGTGGTAGATGGACCATTTTCCACAAGAGCATAACCTTGCAGCTTCATTCACAGTATGCACATTATTACCCCGATTTTGATGGATAGGAGTGCGAACTTCAAACACATTCTTGTCATTATCATACTGCAAATATGAATGACACTGTGCTCGTCGTCTGTATTTCTCAAATCTCGCCATTGGCACAGGCATAAATTCAACACCACGTTTCATCAAAGACGTTGCAGCCGCAGATCTCTGAACAAACCTCTATGCCATCTGCTTGAATAACATCCGCACCATGGCTGTAACAGGCAATCCTCTAGCCGACTTCAATAACCCGTTGAAAGACTCTGACACATTTGTAGTCAGAGTTCCCCAACGTCTACCACCATCCGCATGCAAAGTCCATTTTTCAGGGTCATGTCGCATTAACCAACGATAAGCTGCCTCGTCCAGTTGCCTGAAATATTCCATGTGCCTCCAGAATTTATGTTGTTGATGATCTGTTGCTGCCATCCACATCAAATCATGCAAAGCTTTACTGGGAAATACCTTCTGGAAATTGGCTTTCAAATGCCTAACACAATAACGATGATAGGCATTCGGTTCTTGCCATGCAGGAAAGTTCTCAACAGAACTTAAGATGTCACCGTGTCGATTAGAGATTAGACATATACCAGAATGTTGTTTCACAACGTGCTCTTTCAAATGGTTCAAAAAGAGCGTCCACGTCTCTTGGCTTTCATTGGCATAAATAGCAAACGCCAGAGGAAATATCTGTCCATTAGCATCTACTTCCACAGCTATTAATAGTTTGATATCGTAATTTTCATAGACATGAGTGTCGTCTATGGATATTATAGGACGACAATGCAAAAAACCATCAATTGCTGGCTTAAACGCCCAGAACACATAATTGAATATATATTCATACATACCTACACTTCGCTCAAGCTTCCACTCAATAACCGTCCCGGGGTTGAAATGCTACAATGCAGCCATGTATCTAGGCAGATCTGCAAATGACTTATCCCGGTTACCATACACTATTTCAAACGCTCGTTTGCGTCCGAGAAATGCCTTTCTTTTAGTTATGGTATGGCCATATTCCTGCTGGACAGATGTAATACAGTCTTTGATTTTATACCTTATGGATTGTTCAATGTGTGGAATAAGAACAAGAGAAATCAAGTCAATATCTAAATTAAAGTGATTCCCGTTGAATGTGTCCATTTCGCATGTGTGGGTGGGAATGTATTTACCCACTTTCCACATACATGTCTTCTTCTTTGTCGCACGCAGCATCCAATTACATGGCCAAAACCACCTGCGAAAAATAACCTTGTATACCATTGGACTTGACTCCGCTACCAGCATCTCATGACAGTCTTTTACGTTGTACTTTTTACAAGCCCCGGTTAGGCGCACTTTATCAGGAAAAAGCACCCCCTTTGCAAGCACCGTTGGTCTAGATTAATCCCACATTGCAGTCCGGATTTCATCAAAATCCCGTGTGAGAGCTTTCACATCCGGCATGGTTGGTAAATTGTCAATGTAAGGAATCTCTCTTGAATTAAACGGCACTTCAGACTCATACACTTTTTGACTTGGGGGGTCTCTGTTCAAACCAGGTTCTTCCTCATCATCCTCAGCATCACCATCCTCACAATCAAAGGGTGTCTCATCACCGGATTCATCCGCATTATTGTCGTAGTCACTGTTCTCTTCATCACTTTGTGCATCTGCCAGGTCCCGATGTAATACATCATTTTCGGACAATTGTGTGAGTTCAACTTGCTCATCTTCACTGCACAATCAAAAGAAATATGATGAAATCCCATGTTTTATATATGATTTTCCTAATTCACATAAATCACTTAACTTACAAGTCATAATGTGATGAAATTCCAAGCTGGACATGACTACCGGATGGGCCACTTGTTAAATTCATATCTGGCCGGTACCCCCTATTAAATATGCGAGTGTTACTATTAAATCAATTTAATAAATATATACTTAATTATCACAAATAATAAATAAAATTTACCAGTCGTCTTGTGAGTTATGGAAAGCAGACGGTGATAAGTTTAAATCGAAAGTTGTTCCATAATAACCGCCCGATGATTGGGGGTTATCTATACTACGCACAAGCTCATTTTTAGGGACGTCTTCCACCTTCACGTACATCTCCAGCATTGTGATTACAAGAAAATTACGACATTCGTCCGGAGTCCTCAAAAAATCACACAAAGTTTCATCATCGTCGATGTTAAACTCTGAGTAAAAAACAACCCCTTGCGGAGTGACGGAATACGGATATCTTCCGGTAACTTTAAGTATGACGGAACGTTTCCTCACACTCATTTTTTTGCATAACAACGATATCAATGTATCGTACTCCATTGTCAATGGCAATTTAACATGACATTGGCCGGGCAAACTGTAGCTGACAGAGTTATTCTCCATCATAATCTCACCACCCTAATATAAAGAAGTTCTCATCCTTCGCTCTTCAGACATAATGAAGAAATGCTGTAGAATTTAGGAATAATATAGCAATAGAGCAAGAAGAGTGTTATAAATTATTTGAATGTATATGATACTAACATAACACCTCTTTATATAGAAAATCAAGAGCTGGGGGTTGTGATACAACGCCAAAATAGTTGGCGTTGTACTATTCAATAATTGAAAAGTGTACAATGCCAGGTAAAGAGGCGTTGTACATGTACTGACACATACAACGACACTTAAAGTGGCGTTTTACATTAACAGAGTTGTTACCGTTAGTATACAACGCCACTTTAAGTGGCGTTGTATATAGTTATGTCATTTTTTTTAAAAAAACCTAAAAATGTTACTAATTTTAATAAAAACAATACTTTGGTTCCGGATTCATGCTCATAGGCCTGCCTCTCCTTTCGTATATTATTCTATCACAATATTGCTAACCATTTCTGGCAATAATAAAGACACGTGATCACCTTAACAACTCTGTCCACTGATCATAGCATGGTCAAGCACTCAACCTAAGACGTTAGAGTACATTATTCTTGCCTTTGCTCAGTGACATCTCTTATTATGGAATCATGTAAAATTCTACTTCAGTTTTATCATACAGCAAGTCAAGTATTTTAGGAATTTGGTTGAGAATATCAAGAGCACCACGTGGATTGTAATATTGTAGTTCGTATATTCCTATTAGGAATATTCTTTATCAGCAAGCAATTCTATGTCACGGTGTTTTTATGATTATACCATTTATTAATATAGTTCAAATTTGAAGTTTGTTGGTTTGAGATTCTAATTTGTTTATGTTACTGTGTTCAAAATTTATAATTTATACATATTCAATAAATTTTTAAGATAAATATATATATCGTTGAAATCAAAACTACTGAGCCGAACTCGCAAATTATACTATGATAGCTTCGCCATGTTTATTAAATGTTTTTATGGGACATTAGTTTGGTCAGCCAAAAACCAAAACAAGCACTCGTGAAGAAGTGGGCACTTTTGAGGATAAAGAGGAGGGCCACTAATGGCCAATGGGCTAATGAAAATGTTATCATCATGTAAAATATTGTATTATTTTACTATAATATATAGCATATGAAAGGCAACAGCATGTTGTGTGTGGCTGTGAATGGAACTGAAGTATAAATAAAGATACGCAACCATAAAGCAGAAAGATTTATGGTCGCCTCCATCTCTCTTATAGTTTCTTCGCATGCAAAGTGTAATCATATATAATACCGGCACTAGGATTGAACCACTATGACATAAGAGTGTGCATTTTAATCGATTTATTAATAAATTAAATTGATTATTTATTATCGAGATATCGATTTATCGATTTTGATTTCGATTTCGATTTCGATCAAGAAAATTTTCTTATCGAGTTATCGATTTCGAATTCAATTTCGTCCTCTTAAGTTATCAACTTATCAATAAGATATACTGAAAAGATAATTATACCCTTATTCTATAATACTTTTTCTTTTACCCTAACTTAGTATTTTTATTTTTTTCTACCTACCCTTATTATTCCCTTACTTCCTCTAACATAGCTATTTTTTCATTTCACCCGCCGCTTTTGTCCACACCAGCTCAAAAGCTCTCTTCTCAATTATTTCTCCTCATCTCTCTGCTCTACGTCAAAACCCCATTAGCCGCTTCAGCGCCGCTTCTGCCCACAACAACTCAGAAGCTCTATTCTCAATTATTTCTCCTCATCTCTCTGGTGCTGTAGCAAAACCTCATTTGTGGGTTCCTTTCAATTTGGCCTAAAGTTCTCACTATCAACAGTGAGTTTTTCATTAATGTAGTCTCTTTCTTAATTTTTTTGATTAATTGTAATACACTGCAGGTTCTGTGCATGTTTATTTCCAAGCAGATTCAAGCTTCACCTTTGTCTCCTTTTCTAGCCATTTCAACAAGGATTAGAAAAATTAATTAAGAAACATGAAATCTTTTTTTACCCCATAAAATTAAAGAAAAGGGTGCAGAATTAGGGTCAAATTTTAGGAATACAAGGTAGTAAGCCTCGCTAATTTGCTCATGCATTCTACAAGTGACTTCTTGATTTTTTATGGTTGGTCTGACTAATTTAAATTGAGAAAAAAAATATTAATTTGATTTATAAAACAATGCATTCTATAAGTGACTTCTTGGTTTTTCTGCTGCCTCCATATCTTGGAGGTGCATTAACTCGTCCTTCATTTGTAAGCTCCAAATTTGCATTTTCCAACTATATGAGAACTTGGTTATAATTTTAAAGCGTGTGCACACTTTAAAGTTCAGATATCCCAATTGGACAACAACTACTACTGAACGGTATAATCTGTCTTATTGAAAATCAATAAATCGAATCGATAAGCCCCCAAAATCGATAAATTGAAATCGAATAAATTAAAAACTTATTGAAACGATAACAATAAGCATATGTACAAATCGATAATCGATAAGTAATTAACGATAAGGGTCAAAATCGAATTGATAAATCGATTGCACACCCCTACTATGATATGAGAAGTATTATTTTACTTGAAATATATAGTATTTTGTTAAGTGCTGAAGGATTAAATTGTAATACCCCAGACTTTAGACAGAGACCCAAATCGATAAAACGTAAGAGGAATGCTAGATATATAAGTAAATATGTCTTAGACCCTAGTGACGAGTTTTAAACGGGGGAGTACACGGTTAGCCACTAATAATATATGTATTTACTTGTAAACCACTGTAAATATCTTTAATCTTTAGTCACTGCTTTAATAAATTTTAACTGCCCGGATGAAAATAGGAACTCGTTATTCACTATACCTGGCTTCCATAAAACGCTCTTCTTCTTATGTTTCAGTTTCACCTACTATAATTTACTAGCAGAATATGCATGTCGGACCTCAGTGAGGAGGGGCAGAGGGGAGGGGTGTCCCATCTCGGTTTTGAGATCAGATTTTTGGAGGCAGACCATTTTATATGTCTTGTTATCACCATCAAAACATTATAGGTTGTTGCATTGATACGTTGCCTAACTGTTAAGCATTCAAGTATTTGTCATGAAAATTGGCACATAGCATATACGTGGTATTTGTTTGTTTAGGGTTGTTGTTGTTGTTCCGGTGGTCGCAGGTAATGGTGATCGTCTTGCGCTTCTTGCCATTATCAGGACTCCAGTTCTATTGAAGAAAGGATAAAAATATTTTTTTATATTAATTTTAATAGAGTAGTGGCTATTTTTGTTCAACATTAGAATTGTTATATAAAAATAAATACCTCCTTAAATTGTTGTTGGACTTTAAAAGCATTGGGCTTCAAAGACTTTAAGCATTGAGCTTTAAAGTTTAAAAGTGCAAATTGGAAATGGTGGGAAATAAAAATTTGAATGAAGTGAACTTTTGACTTACACTTTGTCCCTCATTGGTGAGAGACAAC